>JAQFXM010005183.1:0-15466 GCA_034693345.1 Entomobrya multifasciata | reverse complement strand
TGCGGTGGAAAGTAGCATATAGCATAAACTCTTAGCTTTCTCTTTCTCTGTGACTCCTCCACCCTCCACAAGAACCCTCCACGCAAAATCTCCCGTTACAAGGTATGCAAAAGAAAGAACGATCTTTCGATGATTAAATTGCAACTTTATTTTTTCAGTATGCTTTGTAAAGTTCTATGAACTGAACAACAGATAAACGAGTGTGTAAGTACCCATTTTTTATGGTTATCGCGATACCGTCACCGACCAAGAAGTGTGCACTGGATAGTTTTTTTTTGGAGTATGTATCGAATTGACATGATGATTTCAAAACAACAACAGCCTAAACAACTTTTCTAGACAAGCATGAAAAACATAGTGATTCCTCCATTTAAACTGAAACGACATGTTAAACCCGGCAGAAAATATTTAAAAGCTTTATGATAAAATTCCAGTAGATAAAAAAACATTTTGTTCAGTTTACTGACTCAACTTTGGCTGGCTGAGTTCTGTCAATACATTTTATCCTTATGTTACGTAATAAATAGATAAATTCAACTTTGTAGTTTTACATTTTATCTTTTTCCAAAATGGGATATCTCTATTAATATTAATCAGAGCGTGGCATAATGTCTTTACTTTCATTTCAAAGTGAGATTAAAGTATATTCATTGATGAGGCCATGCATTCTGCCTTCTAATAAGTCTAAAAGCCTTTTCTTGTAATAACCAAGTCTACAAAGCACAGTGTAATTTCAATAAACGGACATCGTTTGAAAATAGGCTGTTTTATCCTTTTAAAATAATTATAAATGCAAAGGCAAAATGTGTGCACGAATTCTCAGTATTTTTATTGGAAACTTTAATCCCATCCCAGGCATAGTCCAGTCCTTACAACAAAAATTTACTGTATAAGGTGTATGTAGAGAAAATTTCTTGAAAAAATATAAACTCATGTACAACTTAACTTTCTTTTTTTCTTGGACATTACTCGCAGATTATGAAAATTTCGGAAATAGTGCACGCCACATCCACGAAGGATTTCCAAGTTCTCGCTGGATCCGCAGGTTTTATGCTTCCAGCTCTACTAATGGGTAAGTTATTACATCGTTAACTTAATTTATTTAGTGTACAAACGAGCAAAGAACAAAGCTAAAACCAGGAAAAAGGGAAAATAAACAAGTAGAAAAAATACGTACTTTTTTACGTAGTCGTAAAAAAACAAGCTCCCTGAAGACTTGAAAAGCTAACCTAAAAATATATATAAAACAAAGCAGTTTCTAAGAAAAAAAGTTCCAAGTTTTTATTTTTTGCCTGTGTTTTATTTTCATGGAGAAAATGAGGCTACTAATGTTCCTATTTAAACTTTCACATGAGTAATTAAAAGAAAATTGTGTATATTTGAAATTAGAGTGAAAAAACAAGGGAAAAATAATCAGATAATCATGTAGACAAGGCATGTATACAAAAAAATCTGTGATTTTATTTCCAGGTTGTGTTGGAGTAATTGGCGCACTAGCCAATGTTTTGGGAGATGAATGCTGTAAACTGTACAAACTATTTGAAGAGGAGAAAGACCTGAGCAACGCAGTATCTTTACAGAGGACGTTAATCTCGCCAAATTACTTGGTAAAGTTGTAAAATAAAAGGGGAGCCTTTTGTGTATTATTTTACTTGTATTTGGGAAAGATGAGAACAAAAAGAAATTTGCTTGGTTTGGGATAGGGTAGGATGTGGGATGATGATAAATAATAGGATGTCTAAAAGAATAGCCGGTGAATTGTAAATGATACTGATTAGTACATGAAAAAAAGCAGGTAACAAGAAGGTAAAATGGATACAAGAATGTTAATCACGACATCGACCGACACTGTTATTCTTTGGAAGATTTCTATAAAACCTAAGCAGATATGCCAGAAGTAAGTGACCAGGTTTCCCAGTATTTTTTAGGCAGGGACTCAAAAGATTGATAACGAGACCAGTTCATGGAAATAATATTTTTTAGATTAGGTTTTCATTTTTAAGAAAATTCCTGGGGTTTTGGGGGGAAAATTCATGTCTGCGTAAAAGTTTTCAATATGCGATAGGAAAAAGCAAGGAAAGAAAAATAAAGTTTTGCCATGTCTTGTATTTTCCTGTCTGATATTTAACAACTAGGTCACAAGGAAATTGGGAGTTGCAGGATTAAAAGCTTCTCTGGATGCCAAAGGTCTTTACGGCGGTCCATGCCGTGCCCCGCTACTCTCACTTAACAACCAAGAACGTGAGGAACTTTTGCACATCTTTGACAAGAATGGATATCCATTGAACAAGCAGAACCAGAAAAGCAGCTAATCTCTTCTAATAAACAAAGCACGTGTATCCTGCATGCATGCATGTATAAAATATCATCAAAAAGATATAATAAAATATTTTAAGTCTTTTGCAAATAAAAACTAATATATCTTTCATTTGCGGATTTAAATTGTTCATTTATTTTATTGCATTGCAAAACAGATTTAAAAGATAAAAGATGGTTTCGTTTTCTACGAAGGAATATTTTTTTATGACAAGACAAGCCATTCCACGTGTTTGTATGTATTTTTCATAATGTTTTGTTTTGATATCAAGCTGAGTATGTAAGGTAAATGACATAACTTATAACAAACATAAAATTGACCTAGGAGAAGGACACAAACACAATATAGTAAATTCGAAAGAAATACAAAAGAAAAATGAAGATCCAATCGTGGCATGTGGGAGTTTAAAGAGTTGACAAGAAAAAAAGTATACGCGTGTCAATGGCAGACAACTGAGACAACTTATGGTACGTTGACGTACCGTTTGCTGTTAGGTAGGTTGCTATATTTTATCCACAACTCAGGCTCATGTTTTCCAAAATCCTCATCCCTATCAAATGAATGAAATTTAAAATTAAACAAGCAGAGATGTTTAATCTCCGTATTTATTTTTGAACCAGCCATTATGACTTTTAACTTTTAACAACACACATTACAACATCCTGTAAGCAAGGTTGAAAAGCACCGTTGTAATTCAAATATTGTTTGTAAAGTTTTAAAGTGAGTTGTTTTTGTTTGTTTTTACATTTGAAATAGTGGTGGTGGTGTCAACTAATATGCCCGTTCTTGTAAGCAAGCATACGTCTTCAAAGTAGAAAAGATGCCAAAAATAAAAGACTTGTATGCAGAAAGATAACAAGAATCGATTATCATTATAATAGCCTTTCAAAGAGTTAAAGTGTTTTAGGTAGTCTCCTTACATTATTTATTGTTTTGTGTGCTAAGCCAACTAAACAGGAAATCAAACCGGAATACATTGCCAAAAGAAAAGTAAAAGTTTACATCTGGAATAAACATAAAACTATTATGCAAGGCACACACATACCTTTAAACAAAAACATATTTCAAAATCATATTCATTCCATTCCACCATTCATCCATCCACCTGTGTATACAATACATTTACTGCAAAGCTAAACAAGACAATTTCCTTATGAGAACCTATTAGTAAAAAAAATAAATCATGTAAACATGAGGTAAATAAGTGCCAGAAGTAATATAAAATGTAAAAAAGAAAGCCGGCTGCGCCGGCGAATGATCACTTAATCAGTTAACCAATTGTAATTGATCACTTTAACGTCATCATATAAAAATATTGAAGATTTGTCACTTTTTTAAATCACTTTTTTAAATGAGCCATATTTTAAAAACTTTTGAGTTTTAGACTATGGTCACTTGACAAAGTGTGATCCCAATACTTCAATCTATCGATTGGTACAATAAAAAAAATTCGCCCATTTAAAATACATGTAACCGTTAACTGGCCGTTACTCCAAAACCGTTGGACCGATTTGGCCCAAAATCAATAGGGTTCTTCCCATGGACCATATGAACTTGTATACCAAGTTTCATGTCAATTGGTCAAGGCGTTTGGACGCTAGAGGACCAACAGACAGATCGACAGACAGACAGACAGACAAGTTTATCCCATATCATCATCAAGTGATCTTATAAAGTACCATTCTGGCACTTAATAAAGATCGTTTTGACGAAATCTGTTCTGTTTCGTTGACCTTGTTGGTTTTGTTTATCTCATCATCATAAGCAGCTGCGTTTTTGTTGCCGTGAAACTCTCATTTTTCCTCATTTTATATCCACCAGTCTTAGAACATAAACTTAAACAAGCGTCAATAAATATGAAAATCTAGTTTCATAGCATTTCAAAATATATGAAAAACAAAGATAATTTAATTTAACGCTAAGTGTTGAAATGCTTGAACATAATTGGCTTTACAAAAATTATAGTTTACCTGACAACATATTATACAAATAGAAAAAGTAGTAATACTCCAATGAATCGAAATTACATGCTGTTTTGATTTTTTATAATTGCGTGTCTGATTGGCTGCATATCTAAATCGGTGAAATTTGGGGATATTAAAACTTTGTGGAAGGCTAACAAAATGCATATAAGAAAGTAATATATGGAAACATTGGAAGAAAATAGATGTCATATTATGCATTAATTAATTAGTTGCAGCAAATGTAATCTTCATCAAGACAACTACACCGTAAAATTGTAGTTGTAATTTGTTAATACATGCATGTACACAATATCGATACAATGTACCGACGTTTTTTTCTGTATTTTTAATATACTTTTTAACAATGTTTTGTTCGTTGTTCTCCTTTCAATAATTAATAAATTATTTTATTCAAGTTTCAACAATTATTTACATAAAATTCTATACTTTTACACAAAAGATTTAAGCATTTCATACACGTATATTTAACAAAATCTTCAGTTTTTTTAATGAAACTTCCCTAATATCAATTCCCTTGTAAATAGTTGATAATTCTGTAAAAACAATTTTTGAATAAAGTACTTTCATGGGGCCCAAATTATATCTAATTTTATCAGATAACTTACATGCTACAAGGAATTTTTTAAAGTAGACCGTTTCTTTTACCCTTTTATATAAAACTATAATGGATTTTTTTAAATCACTTTTTTATTGGTAAGCCTAAGCTAGGATTTATGAGTGACGTCAGCGTAAACATGTGCACATATGCCTATGTATGTTGGGTAGACTATTTTCTGTAGATTCGTTTCCAATCATTTATTCTAAAATTGTGAGACTAAACGTATTCTATGATTTCTTATTATAAAATATAATTTTTATGCAGATTCCAAATTCTTATACAATTTACTATGATGAACGAATACATATGGTTTCTTTAATATTTTACAAATATACATTCAAAATTATTACAAAGGTTCAAAGTAAAATAAATTTCGTATTCAATCCTGTTCTTTTTTTTAGACAACAGTAGATTTTATTTTGCATTAAAAAGGCCCTGCGGATTTAATTGGGATTTAAAAACTAGCCCTAAATACAAGGCAAAACATGCTTTGATTGTAATTACTTATTTTGAGAAAAATATTATCGTTAGGTATACTTATTTTGAGAAATAAGACGCAGTTGATTTTTTTTGCATATTTTAACATCCGCTGTGTAGTACCATTTCAGATTTTTTTATATAAAATACACCATCCTTGCATTTTTTGTACAAATTTCTTTACGAAAAAGGGGAATCAACGAACTAAGAACCCAAGTTTCCGCGAGACAAAAATTGTAAAAATGTAATCACAATTTACAAAGTTAAACACTCAAGTCAAAAAATTATGAAACCTAAATTTTGTACAAAAACTTCTCCATGCTTAAGTTTGAAGACAAATTTTGTGTTCGGAAATTTGGAGTTCATGAGAGACTTAAATTTAGCATAATCGGAGCCGTTCAGACCGTTAACAAAAATCTAAGAAGTACATGTATTTTTGAAAACTAACTTTATTTCATCTTATTCAAGTAGTTAGTCTGTTGCTGGATTTAACACGTACGAAAATAATTTTGCCGTTAGACACGTTTTGCAATGAGAACATATTACTTAATTTAAATGAACGCTCATGTGTCGTTTTAAATGTTCATATGTTAGTGGTTCCGAATCATATACGCTTGGAATATAAGGGCAACCTTTTATTCAAGAAGACTACTTGCAGAAGCATACAGAACACAAGGTTTTAATTTTGAGCACAAATTATAAATCAATGAAAGACAGTTATTTTAATTCTTGAAACAGAAAAATAATGCTTTTATTAACTTAAATTTTAAATATATTTGCTAAAAATAATTTGTAGTCACAAACCCTTCCCATATCCAAAATTATTTTTTAAAGTTAAATTATCAAAATTTTGAACTACTAAGCTTGTAACAATTCAGTGATAATTTACGTTCATAATTTTGATTTAAAAAATAAAGACAAACGTGTATATTCAGACAATTACATAACTTAAGTCCCCTTGAATAAAAACCAAGACACTTTGACTTCAAACATGATTATTCAACAGATTACAAATGAGCAGAATATTTTAATGTATGCTAAGCTTAAATTTATAAACTGAAATATTTGATTGATTGTTTACAATATATATTTTTGAAGGAAAAGGTCAAATTATTTATGTAATAGAAGTTCCGCTGTTATATATTACTGTTTGGAAAAATATTATTTGTTACAATTTAAATCTATTTCACTTCTTAAAATTATAAGATATTGAAAATTTTGACACGGATGAATAAATGTTACCATAATGAAGCTTCATTAACTCAGAATTCTCTTTTTTATATAAACCAATTTGTGTACAAATATATTTTGTCCCTTTACTTCGCCGCTTGCGACCTAACTCAAATGTCTTGAAATTGCTATAGTAGTTCCAGAAGTTGCAATGATGCAGTTTCCCCCTATACCTCTTAAATTAAATACCAAATACAAGTTTTATAATATTTGTTTGAATACTAATTTTTAAACAACATAACAACCCATTAAATTCATGTTATTTGCTACCATCATAAAAGTTCATCTAAATCCTTTTACTTATTTATGAGAACCCATATGGCCGTAAAAGTTGCTAGAAGATCGAAAAGTCGAGAAACAAATTTGACATTTGTATGGCTTTTCACCAGTATGAACTCTCATATGCTTTGTTAAACCTTCATTGGTACTAGAGCGTTTACCACACACATTACATTCGTGATCTTTAATTTTATGATGAACTCTCTTATTATGAAGTGTAATGGAATGCTTCCTAGTAAATTGCTTTCTACAGATGTCACACACATATGGTTTGGCACTACTATGGGTTGTCTTGTGTTGGTTCAATACGGGTAGAGTTAAAAACATCTTGTGGCATTCTTGACAGCTATGCGTCTTGGTGCCATAGTGTCGGTTCTCATGTTTCCGCAAATTACTCTTTGTTGACCAAGCTTTAGGACAATAACTGCAGCGGTATGGTTTTTCTCCAGTATGTATTTGAATGTGACTCTTAAGAGCAATAGCTGATCCCATAAACCGATTGCATAGATTGCACTGAAATGGTGTCACTGCTTTATGGGTGTTTAAGTGACGTTTTAGAGATTGTTTCTGTGCGAACCTTCGCTCACAGTTATCACATTTAAAGTCCTTGGTTCCGGTGTGTAACACCCGATGTGATCGGAAATTAGCTTTTTCGGCAAACGATTTTGGGCAAATATTACAATAGTAGGGTTTTTCACCAGTATGAGTCCTAACGTGGTTGTTTAAATTAGCAAGAATTGCAAACGACTCGTCACATAAATCACATGCATGTGCTGTTTCATTGGTATGTGTATGGTAGTGGCGATGAAGATTCCCGACGCTCCCATATAATTTGCTACAAAATAAGCACACATGCGTTCCAAGGTGAAATACTTTATGTGCATTGAAGCTTTTACGAGAAATAAAACTCTTTTCACAAGTATCGCATTTCAATCGCTTTGAAGCCATCTTAACTGCACAGAACTACCACTTGAAAGGTCAGGTGAGTTGCGATACTACAAACACTCTAAGAAAAATTTCACTTTGGAGTAAATTGCTTGTCTTCTAGATTTGATCAAAGCATGTATTCGTAGTATTTTAAAAGTGTAAAAATTTAAACTTATCTAAGTTTGCCAGGTATTGATTCGGAAACAAATCCACTCTAGTTTGTTTCTGGAGAAATTATTTTGAGACTTTGAAGTATTTAACTACGTTTTACTAACAAACATGAACTATTTAATGCTCGCCTCTATTCTTGAGAACGTATAGACCCAAGTGAGGAGTGATTATGCATAAGTAACCCATGTACATATATACACAATGCTTTATATGCATATATTATGCGACATATTACAGGTATGCTGGTAGGCATTCTTACAATACGTTCATCGGTGCCTAGTACTCTGTAAAATTTCTCATGTCGCGTACATATTGGATGTGTTCATTAATGGTTCTTTATTAATAAAAGGAAACTAAACACTTGTCACTCTTTTCTTATGATTTGAGGGTTAAGCCAAGCTTGATATTTAATGTCTAATGTCTTATGACATGGCTAAAAAGCTATTTATCTACGCCACGTACACGTTGGGATTAAATAAGTTTTTACCTAGGCTGGCAGCTGAAAGGCTAAGCTTTCAAGTGTATATTTTAATGCGGCTTAGTACCATATCAAAGTTGACAACAACTTTATTCCACTAATCCATTTCATTATTCAAAAACTATTTTGCCTTGAAATACATAGGCGATCCCTAAAAGATACAACGTAAACATATCGTCAACGCTTTTTGGGATTTTGCTTGTAGGTTCAAATTATTTCATGGGTACTATTTCATGCATAGGACACACAAAATAAAATACCATTAATATAAAATATTTGCAAATAAAGCTAGATGCTCTTTTAGCTCATCAACATTGGGAAGGTATGTCTGCTTGCAATTTAAAGATGAATCTGTATAAATAAAACTCATCTTTTAGCTACGTGCACAGCTATCCCCAAACTCTAATTGAAATGCAACTAACAACCACAATCAGTACTAATAAAGTAGTCAGTTAAATAATTCCGATTTAAGTACAAGCAAGACTGTTTATCAACTAAGCGACGAAATATTTTGAACTCATTATGTTACGTATAACACAGAAAAGTGTATGCAAGACTAATAATTTATCTTTTCAATGCAAAATTAAGTAAAAGGTATTTCGAACAACTTCATAAATCTGAAACCGATTAAATAGGGACAAATTAAAACTAGAAGAGTCATCAAACGGTTAGTATTGTTCGGTGATAATTTTATAGCCTTTTCTACGCTATAATTTCAATTTTGAATCAGTCGAATACACTGCCAAGCTGTCTATATGCATTATTATTCATTTTTATGCTTCAAAAAATTATTAATATAAACTATTTTTATCGACAAAGATTTAAAAATTAGACTACGGAGATCTCAGAAATTTAAGTGCACACTTATTACTCTTGTTTCATCAACACGCATGAGGAACTTGAGTACATAATTGCTATTACCACTGATTTTTCGAGAATATTCATCAATTATAATTTTCCGCATTTAAAATGTTTTAAGTAAAGCAAGAGAACTAATAAAGGAGGATTAATAAATTGCTTTGTATGAAAAAATATGCATTGCTATCAGCTCGTTTCTTAAGCTGAAGCTTTTTTCCTAAGGACTATGCGCAGTTTTGAGATATTTATATCACACATATTTTACTCTTTTCAAACAAAAACATGAATACAGGCTTTTATTTAAAATTTAAGCTACATAAAATCAACCTTCGGGTTAAACGTTAGCACTGTGGCCAGTATTGCGATGAGTGCATATGTAAAGCATAAATGCAGGTAAACACGTCCACAAAACCGAATTTTGTGATGCATGCAAGAGAAAGACCTGTAGTATTACGCATATTAATTGCTGCAATATGTATATTCAGATTGTCGTAAGTAGGCATGTTAGCTTAAAGTAGGCATGAATACGTCTTCGCACAACAACCAGTTATACTTATCGCGTGGAATATGTTATTTGAAAAGTCAATTAGCCAAGGCTTTTCAGGTTTCGTTTTGGAGACGATGTTAAAATACATTGTAAGCCCCTTTTACCCCACACGCTCAAACCAAATAAAAGACTAATATACAAACTAATCAAGTTCACGTACGTAGTAATTCATATACAATCTACAAATGCAAATTGGTAATCCGAATGATGAAATAATTCGTGTTAGCTATACGAGTTCATGAGTGCATGGAATAAGTTCTAAATACTAGCTTGTTACCTGACGTATCTACGAGTATACGTATGAGTATAAGCACACATGTATAATAAGGTTCATTGAAGAGCAAAGAAGAGCGAAGAGTATTGTTTTAGTTGAAGAGCAAAATATGGTTAAAAGCGACAGAGACTACGTGTTATAAAGTTCTTTATTCCTGTTTCGAATAATTTGGTATTTAGTTCAATTAAGGTCGCAAAATATACGTTTCACTGCAAGCAACCTACAATTAAGAGAGTTTCCCGATTTTTAGATCATGAAACCATTGCGATTTTCAAAGTGCTTACTGATTTTACGTTGTAAGCAGTTAGGTATTGAACATATAACAAACATTTAATTTGGAATGATTTATACACAGGAAGCCCAAGAGTTGCCACAGACAACCTGAGCATTTTGCGGGAAAATTAAATTTGATTTGTCCAAGTTTTAAACGAGCCAATAATAAAAACATTGACACTTTATAGATTGAGCTAATCAAAAGTTTTACCGCCAAATTCATTGAAATTGAAATTGAAATTGTACTTTTATTCGGTCTTTTCCATTACAATTCTACGTGAGAACTGGTTTCCACATGGTGACACGTTACATATAAAGAATTTACTATCTAAGTAGGTATTATATAACAACAGTAATTATTTTTGTAACAAATTTTCTTTAAGAATTAATTTAAACTTGTTATAATTAAAATGCAAACTTCAGTATTTTGTGATTTGTGAAATTTTCATTTTGTTCTTAACTTATTTCCTACTCTTTGGTAAAAACAGCCAAGTAAATAGACATAACATAACTTGTTAAGTTAATTTATTATGACGATGCTCACGATACTAATTTTTTAAAAAATAATTAGAAAAAATAGTTTCTGGTACAATCATATTTCCTAAGGAATAACTTGTGATTTATTCCTTGAGTTTATTACATCCATGAAATCAATCAGAACAAGAAGTTAACAAGTCAATCGCTTTAAAGTCAACAAGAAAAGGTATTTTCTAGCATTTTTGGTTTTTTAGAGCCATCTGTTGAGGGAAAGCTATAAAAACGTTTCTAGCGGTTTTCTAAGATGGTTCACGTAAAGGGAACGGTGTTGACGTGTTTGAGTTAAAGTTAAAATTCTCAATGATGCCCATGCTCACTCTCATTTTTATGATACGAAGAAAGAAAAAATTTTTGGAAGCCACGATATAAATTTATTTGCATTTTATTTTTATTTATTGAAAAAATTCATTTAATTACAATACTTCTAATACTAACAATTAAACATTCAATAAATTAACTCAGCTTTCATACAATTATCATCAAATAAATTATTTTAATCAAATTTATGCATTTGCATGCATGAATAATGGATTAATTTGCACATCTAAAATATAAGTAATTCATAATTGGACATTTGTCTACTTCCTTCCTGAAAATTTTCGGTTGTTGATTTGAATTCAATAGTATGTGTAATTCCAAACTTTCGCTTACACTTTTTCCTTACCCGCCTCCAGGTAAAGTCGTTTCTCCCGGGGTAGTCCAGATTTGGAATCCTGTCTCCAAAATGGGAATAATGTCGTCTTCAGTCCTTTGATTAGCTTCCAAAGAAAATAAATCATCCACTTCAGTTTGGCTCAAATCAAAATTATATTCAGGCTCCATTTCAACATCTCCGTCTGGAAGATAAAGGTCCCTCATCTCTTCAATAAAGTAATCCGACGAAAGAGACAAACTGTTCAAGTTAAATGCATCCTCTTCTCCCATTGGTTGCACGTTGTCTGGTTGTTCCAAAGTGGGATTATTTCCAGTCTCCATTCCAAATCCCTCTTGGTCAAGGAACTCTTGAAGCACCTGCATCGAATCTTCATACTCCTCAGGAGTCACTGGAGGTATATCGTTAGATGAGTTTACATCAATATTGAATTCTCTGAGAACCTCTTCGAATTCTTCTAGTTCCGCTTGTAACTGAGGAGGAGTTAGACCTTCGCTTCTACAGGTGCTGTTAGACATTTTCGTTAATTAAGCTTTCCAAGGGAGATTACCGACACAAAACGGGTGTTGGGTTAGTGGCATTTGTGCTGCTTGAATGTTGACATGTATTTGTACTTTTATTTTGACTTTGTTCATCTTCATTAATGTATGTAATTTCATATCCCATAGAGCACAGTTAATGTATTGACTTTTAAACTGTTCTCTAGAATGTTCTTTTACTTTAGCTTGAAATGGCAATGTACTGTAAAGCCAGCCCTCAAGCCTACTTTTTATTGGTTATAATAAGCTTACTCATAATTGGTTGTAAAAAAGATGCTACTTTTCATCTACTAAATTCTATTGGTCAATTTCTCTTGTGAGCTTCTTCTTCTTTCTTCTTCAGCTATTTTATAGCACTTCTCTACAAACCTTGCTCAAGAGAGAATGTCATTCTGCAGTATTTTAAGTGCACATTAAATTAAAGCATTTTCTAAATTAAATAAAGTCATGACGTGAATCAGTATTTCAAATTAACCTTTTCTACATGTGTTGTGTGTTACCACTTATTTACGATTGTGTATTGTCATTTAATTAGCATCAGTAATTAAAACATACAAGTCACCCGAGTTAAGTACGAGACTTAATAGGGAAAATAACGTGCAGCTAGCCACATCATAATCTCATCAGTACATTCATCAGTTCATGTTTATGTGCCCACATCCACTCACAACAATCATCATAAAAACACCCAGAGAACTCCTAAGAACATAACATCAAACCATTTGACAAAACGCCATCAGAATTACTCATCCAGCACCCCACAACGGGAAACGTCTCAAGTTTGATGACAAAATGTGCCAATGAACAAAATGTTTTATTTTTTCTTCTAGCGTTTAATCCATCTTTTTTTAAAGTAGCATGATTTTCAACGTGATGTAAACGAACGGACTCAGGTTGTTATGACGTAATTATATCACCAAATTTGTCCATATTTTAACCTTGCATATTTAGTGCATGTACAATAAATTATGCCACACCAAATTACTACCAAACGAGTGATCACTGACCACGCATATTCTCGCAATGCCCCAACGTGAACACTTGATTTCAGTAAATATACTACATTTTATCAAAATAGGAGAATAATTTAACTAAAAATGCTTTGCCTCTTGTGACACTGCACTGAAATTCCTGATTGGCTCCAAGGAAATTGACTGTTTCGATTATTTCTTTGAATTTATCTTTTTTGAAATAAAAATATTTGGTTAAACATATTGAAATAGAATTAGTTACATTAAAAGTTTGAAAGTAATTCAAAGATTATAAGGTCAAGGAACAATACTTGACACTTTTTTTAGAATCATGTCATACTGGACATTTAAACTATTCCTTTTCCTATTTGCCTGCCCAAATACATTTCAGCAAGCTCTACCTCCAAAAGCTGTTAATGCCGAACGTATCAAGCTATTGAAGGATGCACTATCTTCGATGACCTTCAAAAAGGATGGCCAGCTTGCCACTGACCAGGATCTGGAGCCATTTTTTGAGATCCTGAAAGACAATTACTTGAATTCCAGATCTTATAAAACCCTGGTAATTGCCTTCTCACGTGGTGTACTGCCGAAGCTGACCTTAAAAGAAAATGATCCTTGTAACCCCGCCTACACACTGGAGTACCGGGACAAGCTCAACAACTCTGTGACCGATGGCCAGCTCAAAAAGTTCATTATTAGCAGTCACGACAAAAGAGGAGATGGAAATCGTAAATTCTGTAACTATCTGGCAGGCCTCGTCTGCAATCAGAACACAAGCAAGTGTGAATGCCCTCCTGGTTCCAAAATGGAATCGATATCTCAAGGCGAAACTAGGTGCCTTGGTCAACCAAATGAGATCTGCAATTTGATAGACTTGGACCATGATCCCAGTTCCGACTACACAACCCTCAAAAGGTATTTACCCGAGATGGTGTTCAATTTGGAGAAGCCTATGAGCTGCAAGATGGGAACTCAATGCCGTTTCACGCTCAGTGACCAGATAACGCCACGCTGCTACCCAGTAAACAGTGGATCATGGGACAAGGGTCGATGGGATATTGATTTTGGTGAAGAATGTACTTTGGGTTTGTACGGTGATACTGGTCAGTGTAGGGTACAACCGCCAGGTTATCCCCCTGGCGTTCTCAAGGTTAATTTTGATGGCTACACTTGCTTCAATTTTGGACCTCGAAGTAAACCAAAGAGTCCGCGTGTCGGGATTTGTGCTCATGACTCAGGATCATACTCGATTGCTCAATTTCGTGATGGTGTCTTTTCAAATCTGTACTATGACCTTGAGATGATTGGTTTTGTTTCTCCAGCCACAACACCCCTTCGGGGGAAGCGTCTTCATGATTACTATCTCGAATACAAGGAAAAGTTAATGACCAAACTATCAATTATAGGCAACTATGGAGACGCCACGTCTATCGCGAGGTATAACGGTAGTAAATGCCATGTAGAAAACTCAGAGAAAGTGTTGGAACTCTGGAAATTCTTCAAAAGTTTGGAGGAGACTCCACCTTCTGGAAAAGATTATCTTGCTACTGAAGCTGAGCTGGATGCTAAAATTAAAGAAGCCGAGGCTCTGACAGCGGACTTGAAGAAAAAGATTTGCCGGTATCGTTCAGAATTGCACTTTGATGAACCACCTGATTATGCCCTTAAATGTGTTGGTACAGGCCATACAGACTACAATGGAAACAATGGCAAGTGTGAATACATCCCGGAGAGTGAAGATGTGACATTGGAATGGGCAAAGAAATTTTATGAATACCGAGTGCATGTGGGAACAACTGATAGAGACCAACTTTTTCACGAAAAATATTACAGAAAAGATATATATGAACCGGAGTTGGAGTGCGATCCTGATTTGGGGCCTCCTCCAGGATCCCCGGGGGCTGCTCCAAGTACGGATAGCGACGTCTTGGAGGGTGGCTATTGTCCACCGGATAGAGGATGTTATAAGGAGTATAACTGGGATATTTATAATCCTAGGGATTGTAGTTTAAAGGATCCCAGTCTTAAACTGTGGCGTATTTGTCAAGATTTAAACGACAATCGTCAGTATGTTCGTTGTGAAGATGAGTACCTGAATAAATTATTTGGAGAGGAGTTGCAGACTGTAGCAAGCAATGGAGGATTGCAAAGAGGGGATGCATGTCAGCATAACATCGAGGTGAAGGTGAGGCGAGGCCAATGTAATACCCTTATACAAAGGAAAGGGACCAAGATGCCAAGCCACAAATTACAGGCCAATTTCTATTCTTAACATTTACTGTAAAATATTTGAAAGGTTGTTGTTTAACAGATTAAGTCAAAGAGTAGATTCACTTTTATGTAACCAGCA
>JAQFXM010005182.1:0-15466 GCA_034693345.1 Entomobrya multifasciata | reverse complement strand
ATGACAAGCAGCACATGTATCCATTATCATTCATCACATGCACGCAACTTCTGTTTGAACTTGACATTATCATGTCAAGGGGAAAAAATCTTTACATGATATGTATCTCAGCTGTCAGTATTCGTGCATCAGTTTCTCCAAATCAGGAGTCAGTAGTCAGCACGAGTCAGCAATGCTAAGATAATAGTTTAAGAAAAATAAGATTAAATCAATTCAGTTGACAGCTCCTAAATGATACGGCTTTAAATTATAGAACAAAACCTTTATAAAACCTCAACTACCATTCCGTACGTCATGTTCGCACTGATATATGGTGAAATGATAGAAATTGGGCCAAGGTCAGCTTATTTCAAAATTTAAAGAATAGGTCGCCTGTTTACACGTGGGATTTTTAACTTCCTTCCAACTAACTATGTTTATGATATTTAATACATGTACTTATCGAAAAACAAATCATAATTATGCCTAATTGTTAGTTCGCTCTAATTTACATTTTACTTCCGCATTGTTTCACAGTTCATTTCATAACCACTAAGGTTATTTAGATCTCGTTCGGGAAGCGTCATGACATAACTTGTAGTTTGTTAATTCAATATTTGAGATTCAGAAACAGTAGTAACAGCTAGTTCCTCTCAATTCATAATGTGGCTTTCAACATTTCCCCGCATAATTATAAACATGCTACTTCTCTCTGATGTTGCGAAAACATGCTCTGCACTGTTTACTGTTGCTGCCCTCGAACCCATATCATCAAAAATACATCTCTATTGACAAATAGTGAATACAATAATGTGCAATAAAACCTTTTATACATATAACTGAACCAATGCATATTTGTCATTTGTCCTCAAAAATTTCCACAGGAAAACATTAAGGTTTTTACTAATTACTACTCATATTTCAAACATGGCATGCTTTAAGTTTTTGCATGTTCTTCCTTTTTACTAAAATCACTAATAAGTCTACTACTAGATATGTAACATAACATAAAAATTTTGCGATATTTTTAGCTATTGGTGCTTTCATTTTCCGGAGGAACTTAGCTCCGTTAGTAAACCAGGGAAATTGCTCAATATTTGTGGTATGGTTCTCTCAAGCTAAGTTTGTTAAGTAAAATAAATACCCCTACGGATAATAAGTACTTTGACAAATCATTAAAATTCAATCGTTTGTTTTTGTTTAGCTGAAGCTGAAAGTAATGATGAGGGGTTTTCTTAGAAAGTAGTGTATGTACGCAAGTTATCATTATAGTTACATACATGGTTGTAATGTCCATATTGCTTTACTTGAATGTTTTATACCAGAAATGAATAGTTGGGTGGGATAATGTGCAATTTGTAAACAAACATATCCGGAAAACCTACTTTTGGTATTGTTGGAACCGACGAAAGTCCATATTATAATATGAGATTGATATTACATTTCTTTGTGTTTGGTACTATATTTTTCTGAGCAGAAAACAATTGAACGAGGTTTATGATTGTACTTGCGTTGACTAGGTGTACATATACATATATTATGGGTTTTGTGTACAAATGTACTTAATTGAGCCCATTTTGCTTAAATATTGAAGAAAACGATAAATATGTTTCTCGTTAATTATCATTCGGCTAATTGTGTAGTTTTCGTTTTCGTTGTTTTTACGTATATCTAAAAACATATTATGTGATACCAAAGAAAGTATCAAAATAGTTTTTTAGAATACCTAGAACCTATGCAACAATATCAGACACCAAATATAAGCTAATTAGTCTACTTTTTGCGATTTGTACATAATAAGTCAAATAGTTCATTTATCTATTGAATGCTGGCATGTGTCAAATTGCACTATGTGCAAAAATGGTTGGATATCTTTTTAATACGGCTAGATGTTAATTTTGACTGGCTTGATCTTGTTTATTGTATTTATTAACAATGGTTTAAATTGTTGTTTTTTCAGGTCTTGTAAAACTCAAATAATGAACGAAGGATGATAAACTTGACTATTGGGAAATACCTGACCTAAGTAATTAAAACTTCCGAAAATTACTTCCATTTGGAATGAAACACCTTTAATAATTACCACCCCCACAATCCACAATATCTAGTTTATACAATGACTCTAAAAACAATTTGTGCTCCTTGTTATTGTGGCAAACTAAAACATACTAGTGTGGTAAATAGTTTCAAGTTTCCGAATGACTCATTACTATTTTTCACCTGTGCACTGCGCACATGCCAGTGCAACAACAAAGAAAGTTGACTTTTTCTGTCAAGTGCAAGTGACATTCCTACGAAAATAGATCAAAAAGAATTTTTTATTGAACGAATACATTTATAAGTGTACACATATTTTAAGTAGCAACTTTCTCGTTTTTAGTGTTACTATTAGATAGGTTAATATAGTAATTGTTTCATAACACACAATCAACCGTGTGTCTGACTTTAATTTAAAATAATAATAAAAACAAGAATTTACGTTCAAAATTATTCAATCAATCGATCAATCATGGAACAAGCCATTAGATGCTGGGAGACCACATCAGTCCGCTGTACAAAGTGGATTCTCAGCGTGCCCTATATTATCCTCTTGTTTGCGACAAATCAAGGTAAGATTAATTTTTCTTTTTGATTATTATGAATGATTGAGCTTATCCACATTAAAATGCTTTTTATTTACAAAATGTATTCGTGCTTTCCAAAATGTTTTCATTAAAGGTCATGAACTCAATATGTCGTCATCATAAAGTTAATGATGCAAATGGAAATTATAGTGTATGTTCATAATAAGGCATATATGCTTCATTTATTGAGCAAAAGTAAGAATGTATTTTCTCTAAAAACGGGTAAGACGGGCGCAACAATCATGAAACAAAATGTCTATCGAAAAGTGGTTCAAGTCGGAGCTATTCATCTTGCACGGTTGAGTGAAGTGAAGAATTGAGACATCGCCAGTATTGCCACCATCACTTCACGCCTGCTTATTATTATGATGTTGGAGAGGCAGTATACCATACATTATCAAAGAGTACATAAGAGCTTGGTTGAGTGATGGTGATATGATGATGTAACCGGAAAAGGAGTGAAATGGAACGAAATGAGTAGCAGCAAAAAGAAGCTGTATACGAAGAAGAAGAGAAGGGGAAAAGGAAAAAGTTTGTCATTGTGAAAGAAAACAAAATAAAAGAGAAAGAAGGAAAGCAACATTGGCTGACTGACTGACTTATTGAAGTCTTATGCTACTCGATGCTCCCTTTTCACTCTCTGCAAGATTGAATGAGTGACACACGCTTCAGCTCACCTCATTTTTGTGCTGGATGCCTTTTCATATTTATCCCTTGTCCTAATGTGTAGAGCAGTAAATACCTACAGTATTGTAGAAAACCTAAAGAAGGCGTAAAGCAAAAATAGCAGGTGCATCTATCAACGTTCCTTGAAGCGAGAACTGTAAACAAACGAGCAATGTTAGTGGTAAATGAGAGTTTTAAAACATTTCACGACCTGCTGCAGCCTAAAAATATGTATATGAGACAAGCAAGTTATGTCATTATGTTGTGTTCATCGTTGTATGTGCTCATGACCATGCCATATGCCAGTGTTATACAAAGTATAAACAAAAATAACCTTTGATGATTTTGAAAGGGGCGAAGCTAAAAAATGATGGTATTTATTCAAGTGTCATTATCATATAAAGCTTGTAATTTAGATTTTTACCTGAAGTAAATTGTATCTTTTTACCTTAAATATTTCAAGAATCATAATATGTACATACTTATGTATGTATTTATGGATGTATTTTTACACTTTTTATAAATACATTTTATTATGATAGTTGCGATACAAAAGGCGAACTTTAAACTTAACTTTGTTCTTTTTAAAAGAGTTCTATTCATTAGTGTTTTTTTAGAAAACAATTAGAGTTAAAGAAGGGCGCGGGTGGAGAAGAAGAACTCATTTGAGCTAGCTTTAAGACTTGGGAAATGGGTTAAGTGACCCATGAACGTGATTAATTAAAAATTTCGTTGTAGCTATACTAGATCGCTTTCTAACGACTTCTCAGACTAGGGCCAAAAGGCGACGACGGTTCAAAAGTGAAAGATGCATGCTGTTATTAGAATGAGTGGTGGTGCCACAGCTGGAAAGCTCGAAATAATGTTATCTAACGTACTATTATAATGAATATAAAACCAATGCTATATATACGGCACCACATGGCACAATTTAGAAACTATACATACTTCATGTATATATACTTATTTATAGACAATGAGTTATGTAGGACACATTTTTTATTCTTTTGTTCCATAAGTTGAATTATATTAAAAAATAATGCAAAACTAATTGTGCTTACAATTACGTGAATACTTGAGGGTTTACTCGTGTTACATAGTGTCAACAATCAAGAGAAAGTTCAACAGACAAGGAAAAAAGTATTATCATGGATTCGTTGAACCTTTAAATACGATACCTTCTAATATTCAATACTTGTATTTAAAATGAAGCAGTATTAAAAATCGGCTATTTTTCTTCTTTGATAGTGAGATATACGCATGCATTAGAAGCAATCATAGAACTAATGAAAAAAGATTTTTTGGTAAAAACTTCAGAAAATTGACGTATTGTCAAATTAATTTAATTGGACCTTGGATAGAATAGATATGAGTCAAAAATTGGAAAATCGTTGAATTGTAGTCATTTTTTGTGGCACAAAACGCAGAAAGTTACGTGACGGCAACATGCTGGGTAGAAATGGTGAAAATTACGAAATGATTTAGGTTAGAAACAAAGGAATTGCATATAATTAACATGATTTGATACAGTATGGTTTAAGACAGTTTGTGTAGAAAAAAAGACTAAAATTTAATTGAAAAGCATTTTCATTAATCTACTTCTAACTTTTGAAATGAATACTCAAGTTTGAATTTTGCGAAAAGCGTATTGTTCTTGTCATAGATGGGATTCCGTTACATCGAATTTAAAACGTCAGTCCAACTTTTTAAAATTTACACGTGGAATACAAAAGATTGGTAATTCAATTTTTAGCATACAGCTACATGGCTGAGACATGGCGATAAATTACCGTAATTGAATGCTATTTTAATTATTTGGAAAATACGAGATTGATTACTCCTTGTTCCTTGCATAAATTAATTTAATGAATGAAGTCTGTCAGAACTGACATTCCAGCATAAAGGGAGTGAATTAAATTATTTTTCAAATCATATTAAGAAACACCTGTACTGTACATGTACAAGAAGCTTAGATGATTGGCAATTTAATTTTGATAAAAAACTTGATGCTACATGTAGCATGGCATAGTTTGCATAATAAATAAGGTCAAATGAGCTTAAAGAAATCTTGTTGTCGAAAATTGGCTACGTAAAATAATAATTTTGAATCTATTTATGGACAAAATAACTTTTAAATCGCTGAAAGTCACGGTAGACGATATGCAAAGGCATTGATTTCATTTTAGGAATATTACACTCATTTTTCAGTAAAAGCGTTGAGAACAACGCACCACACACAGCACCACATGAAAATTGGAACTGCGCCTGTCATCGCCTATTCACTTATTCAAATATTCGTCTTATTGAGTAGCTGTTATAAAAAATTCTATATAGTATACCATATAATTCTATATAGTCACCTACTTCGTTGTAATTTGTAGCTGTATTATTTTAAACAAAATTATGAACAAACAACATCGCATGATCTTCCCTCTCTCTATATGTAGTCTCCATAAAATCTGTTTATTCCAGTATTAAATGATGTCACATTTGACACACATATACTATCCATAAGCCACAAAAATAAATTATGCATCATTTCGCTAATCCCGCAGTATTTCATCATTTTACTCTCGAATTACCTCTCCAGGTGGATAATATTTTATTCATATTTTATGTAGTTAGGATTCCGTAGCACTACCACCTGTGTTTCTCTTGTTGCTTTGTACTCCACTTAATCTTTACCTTGGACATGGAAAGCGAAATATACATGACATTATGAAGGTATGTATATTATTATTACACTTCATGTATCTCCATTATTCATTTTTTTACGCTGCGCTCCAATGTATAAGGATAAGTCATCGTAAACTCTTTCTCTCATTTTTTCACTGGTACTACTATTGCGTATCATATAGCAGCTCGTAGAACAACTTTAATGAAAATCTGTAAAGTGTCACAAGTTATAACTTGACTTTTTCATTATTCCTCTCAAATAAATGCAAAGCTTATTTTTCCACTTGAGTTTATCGACCTTACTACCTTAGCCGCTCCATCTCATTCAACCTCCTCCCCATGTCACTTGTGAAATGACCTGACATCTGTTCGGGCTCACACAGTAGGCTTTCATATTTCTAAATCATTTCATAATATATCTATAAAATGCATAAATATGTACTATTATACATTCCCCTACATTACACATCAGATACAGACTATTTTTCTTTCCATTTCCAGACAATTTTGCTACCATGTCTCTCGCTGCGTTTCCTCTTTATTATTATGTCTAGTTACACAATAATATATACCTATTGCCCACCATACAACATTAACTTACATACCCCTCTCCCCTTAACTTGTGTACATTTTGCATACCATAAGGACCCGTTAAAACTACAAAAAGGAGCAGCAATCCATCAGTGTTAACCCGCAGCAGCAACAGACTCCGTCAAGATAAACCGCTATACATAGCCAAAAATAAATAAAAACAAAACATACCTACTTATTACCTGTTTTACTTTCACCAAACTCAAAAAAAAACTACACCTCTTCTTCTTTGATTATGTGGAGTAGTGGCTCATTGCTCCTGAACGAAATATTTGGCTTCCTTTTTATGCAGTACGAATAAATTGCGACTGACTGCGCGTAATAATAATGGCAGTTTTTGACTTTGACTTAACCAGGTGATGTGTAAAAACCCAAATACCACAAACACCACTACTACTGCTCCTATAACCACATAATAATAATATCTCCCAAAAAGGAAATAAAAGAGTTTCCAGACAAACTTACACACAAAAGGTATGTAGTTTCATTATTTAAAGGAAGACAACTTTCCTTCCGGTGAAAGTGAAACTCTACGGGCAACTCTTATAAATACATGCCAAAATATTACTCTGTTTACGTACACGCACACCAAGAAAAAAACAGGCAACAGGGTTTTTCCTCTATGGACTTGTAGTGAACTACACACTACAACTGCTTATTTATTACCTGTTTACCTGGACATTTTATGCGGAACACCGTTTATTGAACTCTCTCGCACATTGTTTTTTTGCATGAGCACACATGATGATGATGACGGTGATGCTGTTGTGCTTATAACTGCCATTGTATAAGTTATTTATTTAGAACAAGCTGAACGGAATAAAGAATGTAACAAGTAAAGAATTTAAACGGTTTCCGTTCTTAAACCTGCCGTTCTCTGGTTTCGTAAATAACAAGGCGTGTGTTCTTGCTCTTGCTGGCACGCTATTTAGAATTCATTGGTATATATTCCTCTTGTTCGGTTATTCGGTTCTCTGCACGGGAATTAGTTGACCTGATCCTTTTTTGTTGAGCTGCGCTGCAAGCGAAGGGTTTAATAATGTAAAACTTTGTGTTGCGAAAAATTAAATTTTGATGTACCTTTTGCGTAGGAGGATACTATATAATTTAGAAGGGGAAAAATGGTGGAATATGAATATATGATATAAATGCATTCCCTATTTGCCATACTTACCTTCATAATATACCTTGAAAACATGCTTTATTTAGAATATGTAGGTCATCATCGTCATTGTTTCATAGTTGAATGAATATGTGTGGAATGAGAAATCCTGTTACTTGGGTGGTTGGGATCTTCAAATTACGCATTTTGAACTAGAATCTTCACTCGAATGATTTTTCTCCTTGTTATGTAAATTTGTTCGTTTCATTGGAGTAATTTTTGTTTTGAAAACATAATAGCATAACAGGTCGTTCAGATAGATGTGGAACTAAGTGAATATGTGGGGGTGGGTAGAAAAAGCGAGATTTTTAGTCTCTAGAGGTTTTTGTAATGAATGAGCCAAAATTTGTAAGCCCTCCGCCTTTTTCAAATATAAACATGCAAAGCCGATGACGATGAGTAGCCGCTCTCCCGTTCCAGGGAAAAATTGTAGGGCGAATTTGATACGGAATCGAATGAGGTAAAGAGATAGGTGGATTCTTCATATTCTAGATATTAGCCAAGCTGTGTTTTTGCAATTGTTCCGATTTTCTGCTCTATCTGCAACTATATTAGTATAGAAAGTATAGCAATTATGAACAAGTTTGTTTTCCAATTTTGAAAATTTACTGGCTCCCTTGTGGCCACTTGCATATTTCCGCATTTTATCCATTGTTCTCTTTTCACTATTAAAAGAACCATGTACCTTTGTTTCTTGTTTCGCATTCTTTTCGCGGAAAATCCAATACAAAGCAAAGTCAAAACTTAGTGTATTATTTTCCTATGATACTTTTCAAAGTTGGTACCTTGTATGCCAAACTGCAAAACTAAAATACACTCGAAATGGATACTAGCAAGAAGAATGCTACGTTTTACTTCAGCTTCTGCAAGAAAATTGCCCGTACGTGTCTACTATTTGGACACCAATAGTGCACACTATCCTTCCTTGTTTTCAAACTACTACAAAAGTGCCCTTTGTATTCCATCTTTGTAGTTTAGGGGTCATTTCTGGAAAGAAAGCAGCACATGGACAACAATAAAAAACAACAACAAAGAAACGTAAGAGTAGTGCATTAGCTTTGTTCTGTTTTGTCACTGCTCTTATATAGCCGCCGGTAATCAGCTAGCAAGCAGGTTCTTCATTACCTTACCTTTTCGAGAAATATCATCTTATGGCAAGCATATCACTGCCTTACCAAAAACTTTGCTACCTCGGCATCTTTACCCATACTAAATGCTACACATTTATAACCAAAGCTAAAAAATGTGGATTATTATGAATTTTTGTCGCCTTTATCCATATAACTGCGTTTCAAATTCAAGTTTAAATCTTTTTAATCTCTAACTCTTTTTCTCCCCTGTGCATGTTCCATCTGGAAAAATTTACCAGCTCCTTTTATTAACAAATATTGCTTCATATGTATATTTATTGTTTAGTTATAAATTGTTTCAGTAATTAACAACGGACAGTTTTATTATCTGCAGCACACAGTTATTAATAAAATAGCTTATATTCTGTTGGAGGTCTTCTAAGGGTAACGACGCAAAAAGTGACATTTTCCTTTCTATTCTTTATAGTACTCACAGAGCTAGCATTTCTGGTAAATAAAAGTGCAATTGTGGTATGGGTAATGCGCATCACTGAATCTCATTTTCTTTTTAATTTTCTTTCTATTGAGAAATTGCGTGTTATATAATGCAAAATAGATAGAGAAAGATAGACAAGTTTTTATAATATTACGTACGTAAATTCAAATCATTCCATTAAAACATGGCACTTAGGTTATTATTCGCCAAGCTGGCATGCAGAATGCGTTGCATAATGGTGTTATTAGCATGCAAGTTATTTAATGCCTTGGTTGTTTGTCGTTTAGCTGTCATCATTATTGTCTCCTTCTTCTTGGCTTTGTTCAAGGAGAAAAGCAGAAGAAACTCGAGGAATAGATTGTACTCTCATACTTTAAGCTAGTCTTTTGTTTATTTTATTGCAGAAAGTGTAGATTTACTATAGATTACTCCCTGAATTATGCTCACTTTCAGTAACCCTCAAGAACTGCGGCTAGTTGGAATTTTCAAAGCCGAGGTTTTGCTCATGTTTGGTTGGTTGTTTTTTGCCTATTGCGTTGCACATTGTGTGCAGTTGGAATAAAAGGCTTGGTAATTGTATGAAATTGAATGAGCACTGAAAGAAAGCAAGAAAGTTTGTCAAGGACGGGAGGAAGGCGAAACCAAACAAAGAGAAAACCCGAAATTTCAATGAATTTTGGGTTGGGGTGGGACATGGGCTGCCTTGGGTGCTATTTGGTGTAGTTGACTTGGCTTGGCCACAGGCCATATGTTGTGGCGAGGTTCAGGAATGCATAGAAATAATGATGATATGGTTAGTTTGTTTTTAGCTCTTGAATATCAAATTTTCGTAAGGAAGAAACAATCAAGTTAATTTTTGAGGTTATTCTTGCAAAGAAACGGTCTTAAGAGAAAGACAAAAAAGAATCCTTGTTTAATTGGCATGTGGAAATCTTGCATAATGTTCTCAAGTTTGTGAATGTCTGTTAGACTTTTTTGTCGTTACGCTTTAGCCTTGAAACTTGGAATGGAATGGTAAATGAAATCCCAAGTTAGGAAAAAGTTCTGAAAGAATTAACAATACTTTCAACTTTGACTGAAATTGGAAACGTTGCGCATTAATATGGTGTACGTTTTGTAAAAATTAAACGCGACATTATTTGACTTTGTATCACGCAAGCATGCATGTAGATACATGTGAAATTCAAATAAAATTTTGGGTGGAGATGAAACAAAATGTAAAATTTACCTTTACACAATTGTAATGTAAAAGGAAACAACTAATGGTTTTTAAATGAAAGGCTTCACGATTGCAGAAACCGGTATGTTTTTTTCAATGGAATTTCCAAAATAATGGGAATACCTAGCAAAAGCATATGAATCAAAGTTGATTACGCATTCTTTACCTTAATTGCATGGTATTCTGTCGTTATAATATAGCTTATTGCTTTGCTCCGCTGCGCTGGACACTTTTGGATATCAAGGTGACATTCGCCGTTCATGTGTTCTGTTCAGTCGGTGCCATTTCAACACACACAAACAAAATGCTTTTACGTGTATCACATGTAAGCAAAATTTACAGAGTTATATATATATTGCGGGTCAAATCAGGTCAGGTGTATAGTTTTACTGCCAATTTGCATCACAAAACGTATTTGTCATTCAGACCAAAAGGTTGCAGAAGTACAGTATAATTTCACAACAAACTTGCAAAAAGGAACAATAACAAAGATGAAGTTCATACAATAAACATAAACCAACGCATTATGCTGCCACAATATTTTTCCATCCAATCTAACTATTGCATTTCCTATTGTACTTTTCCCGTACTATGTAACATTTTTGTCAATTGTAAATGTTGAGCTATACGCAAAGACATAAATACACCCAAATGGCCCGATAATGTTTCAAAACGTCACAATGAAGGCTATCTCATTACTATAATCACAGTTATGTACCTAAGAACGGAAAATTACTAGTAGGGAATATCAAGTATAAAACATTGGGCCATTGGGCGAATATTTGCTGGATAATTGCTCTGCGTTTCCAATAATAATAATTCAACTTCTCTCCAAAAAACGTCAAAATTTCTACTAAATTTAGCCGGAAAGCTTTGCAAATATTTAAATATCTACACGATTCGCGTTGCTGGTGATAGCGTAAATGTTGTCGTAGCGTAGTTTCAAAATATGGAGACAATACAGCAATAGTAATAAAACAGTTCTTTTCTTACAGCTGCTTCCACTTTTCAGAATTCATAATTATTGCAGCAAGTTATAATGAAAAATTGCTTCTCTCTTTCCCGCATATTCAGCAATTTCAAGCTTCGTTAAAGCGGACCTTCTCTATTTTGTGGTGTTGCAAAACTTATTTGTGTATTTCGTTGTTATATTTTATAACATTTTAAGACTTAAATTTAAATTTATTTAATACTTTATTATTTGTACTAAATTGGTACTTCATGCAACATAGAAAATAAAACACCGACAATGGAAATATTCTAGCCAAAACTGTACACTTGAGATAAATATGTAAGTAAAATACATGAAAGAGGCTGATCACCATGAGGTGGTCCCAACATTTTATATAAATTATATAGTACACATTTCATACTTAAAATTTCTTAGAGGTAATGTATACTAAGTATAACTTAATTTACCGCGCTGTCCGCAGCATAGCCCTAGAAAAAGCGTCCCTGTGGCCTTTTCTTATCCTAGCCATTTCCCTCCGATTCTCAGTTCTCCAATTTTTTCCTTCACAGAAAGATTTTTTTTCTAATTTCTCCTCATACCTATTTTCCTGGTCTACTGGATATCAGAGGACAACCCAGCCAAGCAGCAAATAACCGTGTATTTTTATAGTGTTGGGTTTTGGTTTCGCAACTGTAACTGTTTCCGACTTGCTCCAGTACCTACCATACTACATAACATGTATAACATGTATGTATATATAGTCGTGGTTTGGTTGCAGCAATCATCATCATCCATAATTATTATTCTGCTCGCAAAATAATTGTTATTCCGGAGTCATGTACCTAAAAAATACTACAAAAGAAAATTTTGTTGTTTTGGGTTTGTGTTGTTGTGAAAAAAGGTAAATACTATAACCTTAATTAACACTATAAACATATACTTACGCATATGGATATATTTTGTGCACATGTATACGTGTGTACATTGAACATACCTATATATTATACTATTTGTGCTCATCATATAGAATATAAAACTTGAAAAGAACTATGTTTGATGAATACTCATCCACCTATGTAACTTGCAAGCATAAAGTTCTGTTTTCATCGTATTCGTCAACTTTTCTTTGTGGCTTTCTCTTTTTGGTCACAGCTTCCTCAACTTTACCAAGACGAAAATTTATAATATGCCACAAACACATACCACCATCATCCGACAAACTGTGTTTATACTTGTTTTAGTTGTTTCATCCGGTGCTCATGTATATTCCACAAAGCGCCTCTGATATCATAACTTGTATACTTATACTTTTAAGTATATTCAATATTCATTAATGCACATACATTAAATTCTACCCGACTCACGATTCAATGAACTCTGTCATATCATTCGTCAAGCTTTCCTTTTTATCTTTCACTTTATGTCGCTGCTTGTGCTAATCCTTAAACTTCTTTAAAGTCGCAAAGAGCTCGTCTTTAAGCTTGTGTACTTTTCTCACTTTGAAGTGAAGTGCCGAGTAAAACAGCACTGCATTTTTTTGCATTATCTTCTGTATTGAGATAATCCACATTTTTTGCATGCCACTCATTCCTTTCCTTTTCAGCATAAAGAAATAGATACACAGCATTAACCAAAAACAGTGCTAGCTACTTTCTTATTCAATGTTCTGATGAAAAGAGACTGGAAAAGTGATGATGATGTTTTGGAGCTAGTTCTCTTTCTTTTCCAAATCCCATGTGAGAAGTGAAAACACGAAACAGCAGAACTGCGTCTTTTCTTACCAAGAATGTGTATCTAATTTACTGTATGCAATGTTGAGACTGTTGCCTGTTTTTGCAATACAGATAATTTTTAGTGGGTACAAAAAACAGTGCAAATGAAAATTAATGTCATGCATGATTCGAATCGTTGCATGTGATTATGTTGTGTTTTCTTGTTCTATGAATATAATTTACAATATAATTTTTAGCTGTAGGGCTATGTTTACATTGCATTCCAGCTTTCTCCTCATTACAGTTTTCCTATTCACTATACAATAAATAGAAGTAATATTAAGCTTTATATATATGTAGTTATACAATGTAAGCTTTTTTAAAGGAACATAATTCCTAAGCACAAACTTTCTTCATTAATCCTTTCACAGGGCATTTTCCCTGTTATCTAGGATAATGCATAATACATTTCCCGTGCCTTTTTTGTCCAAAATGAACATGCTCAACCGTTGCACTACACTATTTATATACTTTAAGAAAATAGATGCATTGTCGTGAACATAATAATATCACAATGTACTACATACCAAATAGAGTGAAAGCATTCTAAAAAAGTTTCTTTGAAACAAACAGTATCCTATCAGATCTGCAGTTTTTTGTTGAGATAGTGCAATTAGTGACATATCATGCAGTTCTTTTAATTCCTTCAGAAGGACGTTTTTTACAATAGTAATATGCAACGAGTTTTACAAATGCAAGTACACACACATATGCAAGAAGTCAAGTAAAAATTACCATTTAGCGTGACAGAACATCCGTTGTTTCCTTTTCTTCCATCTGTCACTGCACTGCAGTAAACAGTATATATTTTCGACACTTTTCCTTTCTTTAAGCTTGGTACTATGTACTGTAGTAGTCATCATCGCTTTCTTTTTCAAAAAAGGTGAGCCTTTTCTAAATGTGTTGAGTCATTCAAATTGTACAAGGTCACACGAAAATAAGCCTTTTCTTTTTCACATCATAAGAAAAAATGTAATTTTTTACTTTCCAATTTTACACTTTGACTTGCAACCAAGCAGTTTAATTTTGCTTTTGAAAAGGCAAATTTCTCTTTTCTGTTTACCAAAAATAGTCTTACGTCTCTGTTAGAGAAACAGGTTTTCTTTCGCATACTTGAGCAGCCAGAAGTAATAAAAAGGAACAACAAAATAGAAAAAAGATGATTGTAAAGTAAAGAAGGCGTTTTGTGAAGTACTCAAGGATGACTTATTTCGGAAGTTGGCATGTGCATATTTATGTATTATTCGTTTGTGCATACACATTCGTTTTGTGTTTGCAGAAAATACGTAAATTGAATCCTCTTTTTGGAGCTGAGAAAACTTGTGGAAAAGTTTTTTGAAAAAACGATTCCACAGGAAACGCCCTACAATATTCACACACACAACAGGCAACCTGCATGAAATATTTCATGCAACGAGGGAAATGCCAAGTCAAGGTCAAACGAAAATGCCTTTGCATCACAAAGCCCCACTTATCGGAAAAAAATGCTATGTTTTTTTCTGAGTGACTGTGATCGTTCAACTTAGTTGTAATACTTTTCAACACATGAAAAATCATTTTAAAATAGGAGCAGGTGGTAAGTTGTGTAGGTAGGTATATGGTATATGCTTATGTCTTATGGTAGTAAAATTGTTTTTGACTTTGCTGCTTGTGTTGAGCTGGTAGGGAAAAGTAAAATGGTAAATGGCTTTATTTTTCAAAGGACGTTGATTGGTTGTTTTGTTGGTAATTTGCAATAGTGCGTGAGAAGAAAGACAAGGTTGAAGGTGAATGATTGATATTTGTTCATCGGATCATCTCCAACCCCTATCCACATACACTATCTCGCCTTGCCCTTTGATGTTTGTCCTTTCTTATATTCTGAAAGGACATCGGTAAACAAAAATAATTGGTTCTTTCTTCGAAAGTCTTGTTTTTACATCTAAATTGTTTTTGCAAAGATTGAATTTAAAGAAAACAAAGTCTCACACGTGACAGAATCGTTAAATTGAATATCCAGTGTTTTGAAAGGTAATGGGAGTCCATGAGTACGGAGTATGCACTTCATGGCAAGTTATTAAAATAATGTTTACAGTTTAAAATGGCATTATACATAATTTGATGTTAATAATAAAAATAATTTTCATTATACTGCGATGATGGTCCCATCGACTTTTTGGCAATTGTTTGTTGGAGTTAAAATGTTGGGATCAAATCATTGCTACAAATGGAACTCGGAATGTGGACGGATCAACAGATTTAAATATCATCCTAATAATT
>JAQFXM010005181.1:0-15467 GCA_034693345.1 Entomobrya multifasciata | reverse complement strand
CATACAAAATACATATACATTTTAGTGCTTGTCATTTTAGGTACCTGTTCTATTTTGAGATTCCCATCGTGGCTTAAGCATGCTTTGTGGAAGAAATTTGTGTTTTTTTTTCTACAAAAAAACATCACACACATACCGTGTGCATATATCGTCAATATGTACATAATACAAGTAACCTCTCATGAAAAAGAAACTTCTGTGATATGAACAGTAAGTAACAAACAAACAACTCTGACGATTCACGATGATGACGATGATCTCTGGTATTGCCATTGCTGGTTATGCTATTTTGTTATTATTATTGTTTCATGTACTGAAACTTGTGACTATGACTTGATGATCGTCGTCTTTTGCTGCTGGTTTCTCTTCTTTTTTTCTCTTTCTGAGTGAGTGACACTCGTCTCGTGATTGGCATTTCGAATTCCATGCCAAATGAAATAACAACAGAAAACACAGCAGGAGTATGGCACCACGACCAACAACAGAGAAAGAAAACCAAAAAGGAAAAAAAAGTTACTCTTTTGCTTTTTTGTCGATCCAGTTTTTCCAGGATAGAAAATTGAAAAAAAATATGAATGACAAGAGGGAAGAGTAAGTGGGCAGGACACAGTACCACAAAAATTCAATTATGATTGATAGGTGTGCATATAATAATAATCATCATACCATATCATAGTTTCAGAATATCATGCTCTCTGTATCTCTGTAATAATCGAATTACCCATTGTCAAAAAAAAGTATGGTTTTCACAGAGGACCTTCCAGAGTTCTTGACTTGACTACTTACATAAAAAATGTGAAGTATTTATGCAGGACTACTGATTTTGTAAAGTGCAAAATTATTAAATAACTTTCTTTTTTCTTCTTGAAGATTTGGAATTTAGAGGAATGTGTTAATAGCATAGTAGAGCGTTTATGTTTTGTGTGTAAAATAATTTTTGTTCATGAAATGGGTGGTAATTTACTGTCAAAATGAATTTAACAAAACAGTCATTAGAAATCACTTACGCAAGATGGTTATTATCTCTCCATCTCTCATCACATCGATAATTTTACACTGCAACTCTCTCAGCCTCTTTCCATGAAATATATAGAATGCAAGTTATGAAAAAATATGTGAAATGAAGTGTATTAAATTTTTACTGGAAAATAATAGCTTTCGTTGTTGTTGGTGGATTACCAGTTGGTTTGCTTCACTTGATTCTTTTTCAGTACCCAACATTTTATCCAGCTTTAGTTTTTAACTCCAACAGCCATATATAACACACGCATTCATAAAAATGTGTACTTCATTATTATAAAGCAAAACTTGTGTCGAGATAGAGATGGAGAACAAAGGCAAAATTCTTTAAGCAGGCGGAGTACTGGTGTGGTTGATGGGTACTGCACACCAGAACATACTAGTACACAAGCAAAGCGTGATTTTTATTTTTTATTTTTTTCAGTCCTTTATGGCAATATTGTACTGTCGTAGTAGGAAGGAACTCTATAACGAATTGTGTATGTATTTTATACGGCTTTATGTAAGCCGACAGTCCTCTCTCTGTACAAGTTTCTCTTTGCTGCTGCTGCACACATTGTGATGTTATGCTGAAAATGTGAATAAACAACTTGTTGGTCTTCTCTTGGCTTTGGTACTTTTAAGTGCATACATGAATTTTTCATGTAGTACACAACAAAGGCTCTCTTCTCTTGTTGCAAGTATTCTTGTTGTTGTTGAAAAGTCTCTTCTTCTTCTTCAACTATGTAAAAATGAACGTGTATACTTGATGTAGGAATGTATGTATTATAGGTATATTATCTTGTTGTCTGTGTCCATCCATCCAATCCACCACCACCACCTTCATTTCGTCTCTTTCGCCAGAACTGCCTGTCTGCCACTATAACCTCAATTTTGGCTCCAACCACTTAACTAACTAAAGAGAAGAAAGAGGCATTCTCTCTTAATAATAAAATGCCTTGAGGGCGTACGTACATACACACACAAAATATATATCACTATACAAAATATAATGGTTATAATAAAAATATGAACTTGAGTTTTAAGTTGAGTTCTTGAAAAGCTGCTAAATCGCTTTATAATATTATTAAAGCATATAAGCAGGGAAAGAAGGAAGAATTTTTATTTTCTTCTCAGAGTGAGTCAATTCTTGGAACCTAATAACTGCTTGAAACCAATCCTATGATTTTTTAGAATTGACCAAGTGCACATATATAGTCAAGTAAGTGTTGGTGCAGCAGAATTTCTTATAGTAAGGTAACGTACGCACACTTTATTTCTTCTTCGGTGTGTGTAATATATGTATCAAAAATTGGTCGGAGGTATTATCATCCCCATCATTTTAAATGATATGATATGTGCAAGTCTACCTACCATAAATACGAAAGTTTCATGCTGTGATGATGATAATATGATGACCGTCATATTTCTTGTATTTTCCTCCTTGTCTGTTTCTATCAAACATTAAGCATATCATATCATCATCATGATGAAAGGAACTGTACAGGTAATTTTTTTCAATAATAATTAAAAGTTTCTACTGAAATTCGATTATATTGGAGCCTGTCTTGTGAGTTTGGAGCAGACATAGACGAACTTTATACTTTTCTACAAAGTTTAGTATTGTTATTATATTAAATGTTATATGAAATTATGATGCGGTGGCGGTGGTGGTGGTAGTAGTACTGCAGAAGATGATGATGATAATGATATTATCATTATGTGCTCTAAATCATCTGTATGAACTTTTTTATTGCATGATGGCAGATTAGTAGTATCAAAAAATGTTTTATAGATTCACTTGAAATCTTCCTTCTCTGTCTGATCTGATAACGATGGTGGTTGTGGGTGACCCTTAGAAAAAACGAGAAAATGGGCAGGTGAAACTAAAACTGGAAGTAGGAAAGTACATATTCTTTCGTAAAAGCGACTTGATTTTTTTCCTGCTGTATAAAATAAAATAGCATGCATGACAGTCCTGCACTAGTTGGCAGACGAGAATATACGGGTTTATAGTGCGAAATGAGAGAGAATCAAAATGAGAATTTAAAATTCTTGTAAGTTGTAATATAAAAAATCATGCTTTTGCTTGCATGCATGCATGAGATGAGTCACAACAAACACAGAGAGAGGAGGCAGAAGTTGTAGTAGTAAATTTATGCATAGATCATCAGAATTACTATGAGAGTTGATGATGATGATTATGACGGACGGATGGCTTTAGGGCAGTAAGTAGTCAGTATTTTTTTCAAAGGAATTGACTTGATGATGATCATGATGATCTTACTTTTGATATAAAATACGTATCATTGTGGTGATTGTTGTTTATTGTTGGAGATTTTTTCGCTGTTGATGATGATAATAATAGTCGGGGAGAGAAGAAACATGTGAGAAAAATTAAATGATTTAGTTTGCATAATATCATATCTCTGAGATAGTCAACAGTTAGCTTCTGAGGAACAGAATTAATAAGTAAAAAAAGTTTTATAAAATGATAGGGAGGAAGAAAACTAGTAGACAATAGTGGCTTGCTTGGTTATGGTCATTCTCATCATATCATCAATGCCGTGTGGTGGTGGTGTGAGTGAATGCAGTGCATGTTCAGTCATAATAATTTTTATTCATTTCGATTTAGACAGATTTTTTATATTATTTCATCTGTCTTTGCTACTGCACGGTGATGATGTGAGTTGATGCTGTTGTGTGAGAGGAATAATATCATCAGATGTGCACCAAAAAAAAAAAGTGAAGTCAAAAGAAGCTAGCAGAAAATAACATGTATGATAACATGATAAGATGTTGTAACGAAAGAAGAAGAAGAAGAAACAGTGAGACGTAGACGGATGGCACTATGTCTTTTTCCTATCGTGCAATTATATGATAATTATTCAGGTTAAATGGCAATTAGTGTGAAGTATGTAAATCTTGTCTTTTTCTATATATTTTATAATAACTAAGCATGCATGTTATTGTGTATGGTAGAAAATTACTATAAAAATTGTAATGATACCTATAATAATAAACTACACAAGATGCGTGCATTCTCTCTAAAAAAGAAACAGCAGCAAACACCACACATGCATGTATGCATGTCAAGTCAAGTCAAATAACATTTTTTGGTTAAAGACACCTGTAGCTTTCTTTGAATGCTTTTTGTATGCAATGCATTTAGTAAAAAAAATAGTCAGGAAAAAAATTGTGTCTTTTGAGAGAATTCAGAAGCTTGCATACGTTCAGCACGCAGGCAGGCAGCAGCTTTGATAATGATCATCATAATCACAATCACACCATCACAGTATAGCTTGTAAGTTAAGTAGTAGTGTCTCACATAAAGCCAGTTGTTGTGCATATTTAGGTAGGCATTCACTCACATGCACATGTCTGCATAAAGATATATAGTTAATTATTTTTTATAAGGAAATATAATATTCAATAAAAATTATATGGAATGCATTGATTGGATTTTGACTTTGTTAAAAGAGAAAAATATCAATAATTTTTTTGGTTTGTGCGTGTGTGTGGTTTTTCAGCGATCAGCAGTAGTTTGTATCACAGTGCCAATGGACACTAGCGATGGCAGCAACGGTCAGTCACCAGCAACTTCATTTTCAACAGGAGCATCATCAGCAGCAATTTCAGCCTTCTTCTCCTCCCTCACCTCCAAAAAGCACTAGTAGCACTATATCTAGTAGTTCATCTTCTTCCTTTAATGGTGACATATCATCATCATCCCATTCATCCCCGCCAACAACTGCAGCACCCGACCACTTTTGTAAGGACTGTGGAGTCATGTTTGAAAGCAGCACGAGTCTCGAAGTACATCTCAGCTATCATAAAGAGAATCTATTAACTCGTTGGGCTAATCAAGATAGCAGCAATAGTAGCATCGGTTCAGAGAAAAATTCTGCGGTTACTACTCCTGTAAGCAATCCATCAACTTCCCCAAATACTAATACCGCAAGCAGCACAAACCTGACAAACAACAATATCAACTCTTCTTCATCGGAGCCAGGCTCCATGTCTGATATGTCGACAAGTGGCAGTTCTACGAATTCTCATCCCCCAACTCCACATTCCATTGATGCTGGTGGTAGCAATGGTACAAATGGAAGCAACGGAGCAGCTTCTCAGCAGCAACAAAGATTTTTCCCAAATGGTCCCAGCAGTAATAACAATGGCAGCAATGAGCACGGTCAGTTCCCACCGGTCTCTCAGTATGGAGGAAGCAGCACTACAAGTAGTTCTGCGAGCAGTGGCAATGAAGATCAACCACCACCACCACATTCCATGGCAGACCATGCATACCGTGGTGGGATGAACGGGCAAAGTAATAATAATTTCAGTCAACAGCAGCAGCCACCTCCGCAACAACAACCACCTGTTGACATGAATGGCCAGTTGAATGGAAATCTTCACCAACATTCTCCCTACCATTCTCCAATTATGATTGCTCAAAATCACATGTTCTCACCAAATCATCATCAGCACCATCAACAAAGTGGAGGTGATCCACAGCATCACCGAGGTGGGCCACCCCCACCACCTCCAACTAATACGGAGCAAACTACTGCTGCTGCCATTAGAGAGTCAGCGGAAATTTTAGATTTGGATTCTAATAAAATCCATTTGTACCAACCGCCTGGGGATCGACACTTTTTCGCTTCACATTACGGTTTACCCCCAATGTTTGGTAATGGGTGGAGTCCTCATGGAATCCCAGCTCCAGAGCACCACCATCAGTTTTCCCCACATGGTCATCACCCTCCCCCACCACCACATCACCCTGGTTTTGTTGATCCTCATCATCATGCAAGCATTCCTCCATATACAATGCATGCTGGTGCACCCCCACCACATCATCATCAGCAACCCCTTCATCACCCCCATCATGGAGTTCCACCTCCACCCCCACCAACATCAGTATACGATCATTTAGATAGACAAAACCCACCACCACCACAGTTTTCCTCTGAACCACCACCACCTTCAGTTCTGGATTATCCTCCACCACCAACATCTCAACATGCTCCGCAACAACCTCCACCACCAGTTTCTGTTCATGGAGGACCTCCACCATTTGGTCAGCCAAATGGAGGCCCAGGTTTCACTCCAATGACTGCTCAGCCTGCAGATAACAGGCCTGCTGAAAGGATCTCAATGAGCTCACCTCTTGCTCCATCCCCCGCACAAAAGTCGCCCAACGAGGCTACAACACCGGCTGCCACAGCGCAAGCAAAAACGAAGGGGTGGAAAGGGGGTGAGTGTAAACGGCCCAAAACATACAACTGTGTCGCGTGTAATAAATGGTTCACCAGCAGTGGTCACTTGAAAAGGCACTACGGAACTACGCTGCACAAGGTAAAAATCTAAAAAGTTCTATAAAGTCAACATTTTTCACGATGTCTCATTTTGCCCCAGTGGATATGGTCGGGTTTCATGTTTGATATTCTCGTAACGTGCGCTTCTGTACTATCGCATGTTACTCTAAACGCTACTTACGTGTGTGCACGAAACTGATACTGTTCTGCTTTGCTTACTTTCCGCTTTCATCCTTCCCATCGCATCTCACAACCCACCACACCACAGGGTAAAAAAACGTGATGGTTTTTTGTAGCATTTTCTATAACATCATTTTTTTGTGTTTTTTGTGCGTACAGAACTCTATAAAGCAAAAGGATCTCCCTGAAGAGCCACCACCTCCACCAAAACGAGGAAAAAATGGAATGAACAAGCAAGCCCAAGCAGCAGCGGCCGCAGCCGCGGCTGCTGCCGCTGCAGCTAACAATAACAATGCAGAGTTGATCCGGGACCGAAGTCCCTTGAAGGATTTTGGTGGGTTGAAAGGATCAGACTCAAATGGTAGGTCAGGCTACGTCCCTTCACCACCAATTATCCATAATTCACCTGCACCTCCAAAAATTTCACCAGGAAGAATTGGGAGTCAGGTAGATGATATTATTTTAATGGATACCAACAATAAAGGTCCAGGAGGACTGGGTCTTCAGGGAAAACCTCCATCGGGTCACAGTCACATGATTGGAACTAGCCCAGCATTTAACGTTCCAAGTGGTTTTAAATCATATGTTTCTGCTGACAGTCAAGCTTTAAATGCTGAGAGTAATGCCAATGATCAACATGGACATCAGCCTCCCTCATTCCTAGGTCCACCACCACCAGGAGGAGGACCTCCTCATCAACAAAGACTTTTTGTTAATGCACCGGGTGGCGGGTATCACCAGTTTTATTCTATGCCACCACATGCCCCACCACCGTTCATGAATGGATTTGCACCGGATCCAACCAATGGACAGCTGCCTCCAAGCTCGCAGTATGTTGGTTAAAAATATATTCACACTTTATAGTTTTCTTTTTTCGATATTTTGCTCATTTTTTGTAGATTTTTCTTCTTTCAAATTACAAATCACATCAAAAACAAAAAAGCTTAATCCAGTACAGTTTATAGTAGTGCTCATAAATAATATATATATTATTCTAGTATTAGTTTAGAAATAACTTACTCGACATATCGTAAACCTGACATTTTAAATTTTGAAGACAATGAAGACTCGCACTTTAATAAAAAAGGGTCGAAAAATGTCAACGAAAGTTCCTCTGAAATGTGTAATACAATACAGTTTATGTAACAAAAAATATACATTCTAAATTTAACGTACTACATTTATACATAATATATCAGTTAGTTAGTTTGAAGACTGTGAAGTTACAAAAAACATTCACAATACACTACTTTACCTCGACTCACACATGTATACTATTATGGGCATGGGCCTATAAAGATTCAAAAAAATGTAGATATTTAAACAAAATTCAGCAAAGAGTAGTAACATTTTTATTAGCTATATGAATCAAATATTCAACAAGAGTCTAAAGTCATATCAAAATGTTTTCTGGATCCGTAAATAACGTGGAAAATTGCAAACTGTAATTTATTGGTTTTGAAAACTTCAAAACTATTTTATTGTGAATGGTGAAGTACTTCTGAGATTAGAAATTTTGAGAAAAGAAAAGAAAATACATTGAGATAATTAGAATCACCGAATATACCTGCACCACTTGTCAAGAAGAATATCATTATCGACAGTTAGTCAAGCTGAATTGAATGATGAAAACATTTGAAATCGAATTTTAAAATTGAACATGCAGCAAAAGGATGTAAAAAATATTTATATGGATCAAGCATCTTGAGTAAAAAAAATCATAATAATTAGTAATTTAAAATTAGCAATTAGACAAATTAATAAATGAAAAAATTGTGAAAGTGAAAGCACACAATCATGAAAGCAACATGAAAGTTCCTATTACAGTGCTAAACTTTTTGAAAACGCGGAAAAAATTAAATAGCAATAAAAAATTTCGAGAATAAAAAGAAACAAACTGTTGATAGTTATATCATTAGATTTAGATTTGGCGTAGTTTATAATTAAAAATTTCAAAAATAGCAGGCTAATATATTATAAAATTAAGTATACTCGTTTATTTTAGTGGGATAAATGTGACCTGAGGTTAAACATTGTCAAACAAAAAACATAAAAAAGTAAATTATAAAAAGCTATTATTCTAATTATCATTTTTTTCGGAGCTTAGCTAGAGTTTAGTATGAAATTAGTTGAGTGGTTGTAGAAGAATCGTATCGAAAACATTTCAAATTTGACTTGATCAGTAAAACAGTCATTCTAACTAATAACGTAACAAATTAGCAAATAAGTGTAAATATGTAAAGTGCATAAAAAATAACTCATTTTACTGAAATTAATGTTTTCTTCAGTAAAAACAAAAGCTCGCACGGTCTAATAAAGATAGCGCAATAATTACAAGGCTTACTTAAATACTACGTCTGCGAACGTATAAAAAATGTCTGTATAGTTTAGTTAGTTAGTTTTAAGTTTTTTATTTTGAGATCTATAGATTGATTTTTTGGAGAAGGTAATGAAAATGAACTATGTAAAATACATTTAGCTCATAAAACTTATCCATCGTTGATACTCAAACAACCGCCCCAACATTTTCCCACTATTTCAAAGCTTATTTTTTACTTTAAAAAAATCATTTTGATCAATGCAAAGATACAGTTCAACAATGCAATGCACAATGATGAATATTTATATGATTAGGAGCGAAATAAATTAAAGTCCCTTTTTTGACTGGTTGGCTGTACATAGACAGGATTATATTATTTTTGCTGTATAATTTCTGAGTTAACTCGCACAGAATTTCCAAGAATTTTACAATAAAAATTATCCCATTTGTCCCAATTTCAACAATCCCAAATAATATACCTACGAACAAAAGCACAGATTATAAAATTTAGTGTTATACACACGATTTTGAATGCAATGCAAAAGGCTGTTTGACAAGCCAATTTGTAAAAATACTCAGTATAGTCATCGTGTAGTTTTTTCACAACTTATCGACGTTTTTTGTGGTTTTTTGACAAGAAAATTTTACACAGATTTCTTTCTTTTGTGATCTGATCTGATTAATTTACGAAATTCGACAAAAGTTTAGGAAAGGTTGTTTACTTATAATTTTGTATTTTGAAACTATTCCTTCTACCGTGACCGAACATTATGTAAAAAAAACAAGGAAACTTAGAGTTCAAAAGTTGATTAGTACACTACAAAAACAGCAAATTACAAAATGCAGTTTAATGAGAAAAAGAAAATAATATTTAAAGTTTTTTTCTCTCTGAATGTTTATGCAACGCAAAGCCAGTTGTTATTACATTGTAATTAGACATTCTACATCTCTCCATAATAAGCTAAATATGTACTTATTGATGAGGAAAGTTATAAATCACAGGGCTTTTTTGTGTGCCAATTAAAACTATATTATTATTAGCTTGTTATTTTAGATAAGTGTATTATCAAATTAAATTATATTACAGAAAATATAAAAGCAGTTGATTAACTAATTAATTGTCCACCACTTTGCTCCACAAAATATATAGTACTTATATTTGATCTACATTATTATACTTTTTTGTGTAAAAAATATTTCATCCTTAAAAGTTGAAAGTTATATTGTACGACTCACTACATTCAAAAAGCTACTAATTACTAAAAAATGTTAAAACGTAGTTTTAATTATTATACTTGATAAAAATGCTATATAAATATTATAACATTTAGCTTGTTATGCATTATGATAAAAAGGGGATTTAAGTAATCTACTCTGAGTTATAGAGTATTATATGTACGTGTAAATATTTGTTGATGTTTTTATAATTTTAAAAATAAAGTGTGATTTTTCTCTTGTGAAAGAAAATTTTACTTCCTAGTTTCAAACCAATTATTAATCATTTTTCATCTTTTGAAAGCTTCTGAAATTTATGCCACCTCCTCCACTTTTCAAACCTACCCAGTCGAGTTGAAGTAAAATTTATAAGCATGCAAACATACATTTTTTCGGTGGTTAAATAATTAATGCACTTTGACATTGTCTATCATAAAATATTAGTTTACCAGTCAAAAGTATCATTATCATTTCTCGGAAGTGCTGGCCTTTTCGATTCATTTCATCTATTCAAATAAAATCGCATCATCCCTTTCTATTCTTTCCTCTTTTCTTTCTTCTATACATATTTACGCAATAAATAAAATGCAAACGAATGAAAATGTTTCTCTCAGATTTATGTTTTTCCGTGTTTTCTGTGTGTGTTTCTATTCTAATGACTTTTCCATTGTAATCGTATATATTTCTGGTGTGTCCGCCGGAGATCAGGGTGAGAGAAAAAAAGAAAAGAAATTGGGGAGTTCACATATTCACATTAGAATTTAGAATATGATATTTTTTCCCTAGAAAACAAGGTTGACTGGAAATGGCTAAATGACCCATGTGTACACACACATGCACTACATCAGTAATTTCACATTATTTATTGTGTAACATGCACATCAATGTAACGAATTATAAATGCACCTACTAAACCAACTAACTAACATACAGTTTGGCTTACATGATAATGTTGATGAAGGAGACCATCATGATCATAATATATTTTACAAAGATGTACCCTTTCAAAAGGTGTACTGAATACTGATTGTGCATATAACAAAGTTGCTACTGTTTTATGTAAAAATATAAATGGTTTAATGTATGAGCTGGAATTATTGGAATGATGATTATGGCGAAATAGAACAAAAAGTTTTTCACAGTACAGCAACTAGAGAGAAAATCACAGCAGTTAACTCACTCTTACTACTGGAGTCACTTGATTCGCCAGAGAACAGAAGAAATTGTTAGATTTAGTTTAGTCAAATATATTGAATTTTTCGGATGCATATACAATGTACATATTGCATATTTGGTAAATCTGAAATCGTAAGTTTTTCCGTAACTTACGCACTTACAAGTTACAAAAGCATGCATGCCTGGGCCTGGATTTTGTTGGACTCTCATGGACATGATTTGATGACTTTTCACTGCCGCTGATGCTGTTCCTCTGGTTGTTTTTCAGTTTCCTTTTGTTCAACCCGGTGAATGGTAATGCGATGATGAAAACGCAAAGGACACGTCGCCTGTACATTTTTCAAAGTGAGTACATAGTGTACACACATATTATACACAGGACCAGAAGAGAGAAAGAGAGAGATGAGATGTGATGTGTGCTATGTTGTTGTATTCAATTCATTCTTTTGATTTCATGTAACGGATGAGTTCCCTCGATGCAGCTGCTTCTCTTATGTCTTTTGAGATTTATTGCTTTTCTGCTAGCCTTTGGTTCTGGTTACTCCTATAAAAGTAACTAAAATTTATTGGGATATATGGAATACGGATGCTCTTTGTACTTTTGGCCTACCATAAAACAAAATAGATTTATATGAAGAGAAATATATAAAATGTAATGGTAAATATGTACACTGACTGACTGAACTGAACTCACTCAGAAGACCATCCTTCCGTCACCGTGATTTTTATTTTGCAGAGTGAGAGAGAAGCAGTTGTTGTTGGCCATCATAATAATCATGATCATCATTCACCAGTAGCAAAGGAGCAGTGATCCAGTACGTCTTCATGGACATCTAAACACAATAAACATGAACATACTGATACACTTTTTATTCTTATTTTATTTTCATGCATAAATTGTGTAATAAAAGGTTTGACTTGACATGGCCAAAGCTTCTGTATTACTACCGAATCACCCTACCGGTATCATATCAATATCACTGCACTGGGGCATAATGGACGTAGCAGCGAAACGAGCAATACCTTTACGCAGAGAAGAGCCATTATGCGATCACATCTTTCGCCGGTTGGATTGGATATGGTGACCGCTACGTTTTCACGCTGCATTAGCATTGAATGTTGAATATATATTTTTTGCATTTTATATTGAAATTAAATCCTTTCAGGCGGCAGGACCGACGGAACGGAACTTTTGGACAAAGTTTAAAAGGTTACGAACATATAAATTCCGCTAAAGTGATGGCGTTAATGGAGAAACTGATAATCATGCATATTCATGCGTATTGTTGTACATTTCCTTCTTTGTAATAATTTTTACGTTGTACATCTGTTGTATGAGATGAGATAAATTTTTAGACTAATGCTGCTGATCATATTTCAATGAATCTTTTATGTAATTTTCTATGCAAAGCAAAGCTGGGCCACGTAAATGATAAGGTGGTTATAATGTCGAGCGTGAAAAAATTAATTAAAATATCAAAGTGACAAACGTGTTTTTTTTTCTAAATAGAGAATACCGTGTGGCTAATATATCAGCTTTATTTATTACGCTCTCTGTATCTGATGTGCTTTCTTCTTCTATTTTAATACACATTTTTATCATTTTTTGGTTTCATTCACATTCACACTCTCCTGTGTTTTAAAGCTATGAAGTATAATTCTGATTGGTTTCAAGGTTTTAGCATTGACATGAATTGATTATATATTTTTTGTAGTCACATTTTATCATCAGGTTATCTTTTTAGACTTTTTTCAGTTGATTATATATTGAGAGAATGGCTATCACTACTTTCCGTTTTGTCCGAAAAAGTTTTTTGTATACTTTTTTAAACTGGCTGACGGAAGTTCTTTCCGGCGTACTTGGCGGCGGAGCCCAGTTCCTCTTCGATGCGGAGGATTTGGTTGTACTTAGCCAAACGCTCGGAACGGCATGGAGCGCCAGTTTTGATCTAATTAAATTTTTTAAATGCAATCATTTAAAAAATCGTTTCCTTATATTGAGCGAATTTTACATGCTATTATGATGACAGATTTTCTTACTTGTCCAGTGGAAAGTCCAACAACAAGATCGGCAATAAAAGTATCCTCAGTCTCACCAGACCTGTGGGAGACCATAGTTCCCCAACCGTTCTTCTTGGCAAGCAAGTGCGCAGCAATAGCTTCAGTTACGCTGCCGATTTGGTTTACCTTCAACAAGAGACAGTTGCAAGCCTTCTTGTCAACAGCAGTTTGGATCCTCTTGGGGTTGGTGACAGTGAGATCGTCTCCAACAATCTGTAAAAAATATAAATACAGAATTATTATAAAAACGTAAATAAATATATATAGATTGTTTGCATATCCCACATAATATGTGTTCTATTAGTATTTTCAGAAATATAGCAGAATATTACCAACCTGAATGGTAGTATTTCCAGTGAGCTTTGACCAAGCATCCCAGTCATCTTGGTCAAAGGGATCTTCGATTGAGACCATTGGGTAACCCTTGATGAATTCTTGATACAAGTCACCAAGCTTATCACTGCTCAAGTATGCGCTAGCATCTGAAGCAGGATTCTTGAAGTCAAGATCGTATTTGCCTTCCCTATAAACACATGAAAATTATAGCACGTGAATAAAAATAGCTGTACATTTTTTTAAATTGTATTTCTTGATTCAGCTATTTTTCTTGTATGTTTCAAGTTTTACTCACTTGTGGAATTCAGAAGCGGCGACATCCATACCGATTTCAATTTTACCAGTATATCCAGCCTTGGAAATGGCTTCAATAATCAGATCCAGAGCATCCTTATTGTTGAGAATGTTTGGTGCGAAACCACCCTCGTCTCCAACTGAAGTGGCCTATATAATCAAAATCAATATATAAAATAGTAGTACTAAATTTTAAAGTTTATGAAAACTTTTTTTTCTTAATTTTAGCGTTACTTACATCCAAACCAAATCTGGCCTTGATTACACTCTTCAGATGATGATAAACCTCGGATCCCATCTTCATTGCTTCAGTGAAACTAGCAGCACCAGTAGGCAAAATCATGAATTCTTGCATGGCAAGCTTGTTTCCGGCGTGAGAGCCACCATTGATGACATTCAAAGCAGGAACTGGAAGAACAATGTTGTTGTTTCCAGCAAGCTCTGCAATGTACCTATAATTTAAGCATGATAAATTTTATAATCATTTCAAATGAAAAGTAATTGAATTGTCAATATAAATTACAGAAATATTCTTACTTAAACAATGGAATACCCTTCTCAGCAGCTCCGGCACGGCAAACGGCCATAGACACTCCAAGAATGGCGTTGGCTCCCAACTTGTCCTTGTTCTCAGTACCATCCAACTTCAACATAGCATCATCGACTTCCTTTTGTTGCGTAACATTGAGGCTCTGTAAATCAATTAAACCGACATGAAATTACACATCATTCCTCCCCACAATTCCCATTGATTACAATCATTTCCGATTTTTTACTTACAGATCCAACCAAAATTGGGGCAATCAGCGTATTAATATTATTAACAGCCTTTGCAACTCCCTTTCCGTGGTAGTTGGCCTTGTCATTGTCACGAAGTTCAAGAGCCTCATAGATTCCAGTACTAGCTCCAGATGGAACTGCGGAGCGGAAAAGTCCCTTGTCAGTGGTCACATCAACCTCAACAGTGGGATTCCCACGGGAGTCGAAGATTTGGCGAGCTTTGATAGCTTTGATAGACATGGCGATGTGATTTGAAAATCTCCGACAGGATTTCAAAACCTGGTTTACAGCAATTGTAACGGATTTAATGAATTAGTCTGAAAAATGCATTGTAAAACCGAAAGTATTAATATTTAAAAACACCCAAACCACTACAAAAAAAACTTACAAAGTAAAGAAACAAATCAAAAAGCAAGTTGAAAATGAGAATCAATTAAGATAATTAAAACTGGCAAACACTTTCAATGACTTGTCAACAACTAACTAACTAAAATGAAACTTCTTTCTAGAGAACTGCTTATCTTCACTTCTACGACCCAAACCCAACCTGATAGTATGCAATGTAGGTATTTGTACATGTATGACGAAACTTTCGTAAGTGTGTGCCTTTTGCAATCCTGGGTTTATAACATTCTGTACGAAATTTAATCCTGTTTTGTGTCGTGCTTAATGCACATTATAATAATATGATCTTTCGTTTACATGATAATAATTTATTACGTAGATGAATCGATTCATCGTAGTTATAATTTTAGTTTGTTTGTCTGTCCGTCTGTCCGTCCGTCCGT
>JAQFXM010005180.1:0-15473 GCA_034693345.1 Entomobrya multifasciata | reverse complement strand
CTAAGTTATTACAACGGGTCTAGTACTAATAATACAGAGTACAGAGCAGAATATACTATCACTATCATACATATATACCTTATGCAAAAATGCAAACCTCACAAAAATATAAGTATAGATTATGGATGTATGAATGTATGTATCAAGAGGAAAACGGATTACAAAAAAAATATCAAAGAACGTTGCGTTGCACGTAGTACGTAACGTACGTCCTCTACGATATTTTAAGCCTTATGCATGCAACCATGCAAGCCTTATGTACTTTCCTACTTTTCATACAATCCTACTACTATCAAATCAACCTATACTTATAAACCCGTCCGTCGTCACTATATAGAATTTTTTTGTTACCGAGTAAAATATTAGTACAGAATTCTTCCTCCTTCCATTACGTCGTCGCCTTTCATATGGGAGAATTTTTATTGTTTATCTCACTTCATTTTGGAAAGTTTGGAAGTGAATAAGTTGACTTCTTCGTAGTATAAAATAAATAAATTCTTCTAACTTCTTTACCATATTTAACTACTTTTTGATATTCAGGAAAACAGGAGAAAGGGTAATTAGGACTTCAGATTAAACATTAAAATGCACAGAATACTGTACTCAAGTAAATTGTACATATAAATGGGTGCAATTTGGTATAATATATTTGTTAGATTAGAATAGCTTAGTTTGTTAGGTAGATAAACAAAAAAACACAACACAAGACATGAGGTAGTATGATACACTTACTTTCTAAAATATCAAAAAAGTGTCTACTTCACAAAAAAGTAACAACATCATCACAAACGACATCATTTACTATATCAACTTATGTGCTAACACTTTACTCAAGAAATCTACGCAACGAACAAGTAAATTTGTTCTTAATATATTTTTTAATCATGGAAATAAAATAATCAACAAAAAATACAGTGAAAATAGAGTTGTGTCTTTGTTTGGTATATTTTTTTCTGTTCTTCTGTGATCTTTAAATAATTTACAAGATGGGGGAAGATATTGTCGCAAAATATAGTAGTCAGCTGGCTGACCTTAAAATTAATTCTAAACCTTTAATCAATCTACTCACCATGATGGCAGAGGACTTTCTCCGACACGCACCAGCCATTGTTCAAGTTATTGAAAAACATCTCGCAGTGGTAAGTAATTTGGTCAGCTGTTAACTTTTAACTAGTTGTGAAATATATTTATTTAGATTTTAGTCTACTTTAAGTAATTTTTAACGGAGTTAATTAGTTCATGTCATAGTGCCCCTATTTGTGTGATTGGAGAAAAACGCAAATTTCCGTTTGTTGTATAACTGCACTGGTTGAAATAAGTAGCTACTCAAGCAAACCAGCAGTGGAATATCGAAACAATTCATCAATTCAACATGAATTTCATACATTTTATTTAACAATGGAAAATTTGCATTACATAATTTAAACGTAAAATTGGCCAAACTGAATGTTGTATAGTTGGTGCATAACTTTAAAAATCATTGAAAGCATTGAAGGTCAAGCGTTTGATTCTAAATATCCTTCATTTACTGAGTAGGGTCAAGCTAATAAGCTTCCAATTTAACTGTCTATTAGCCTTTGTTAAGGTTGACGTGTGGTACCTAATTTCCTGAGTACTTGAATTGATAAGTGGGGAGGGAGGAAAAAACAATGGTTTCTTTTGATTCCTGCGTACTAAAATATCATTTATCATTGAAATGACCTCTGACAGTAAAACTGTCATATCATTTTTTTAAACTGTTTTACGAGGAAATTCAGACATTGTTCACTTTTTTATGTACTTGGTACTCTTGGTAGAGGTAAATAGGGTTAATCATATTCTTCCATCTTTTCTCTTCTGTACAATATCTCATTTCATTCAATGCAAAATTATTGCCAGTTACATTACATTACGTACGAAGTTAATGTTAAAGTTGGAATGGAAATTATATTTATGTTGCGTTTTTGTGTGCGAAGCGAACACAAAATGGTATGATAGCAGTACGCAGTAATGTAAATTTTCTAGTCAGTTCCTCGTAGTCGTTAACTCTGATAATAGTTTAGTTTGTCTAACCTATAATCCCTATTTAGTCGTATCAACTAAATAACCATTGGGGTAAAAGTAGACAGTAATTCAGCTCACGTCAGTCACGTCATCTTTCATGAAATGCTGTATGCTGCATTTTGCTGCATGTCGATATTTTATGATAGGATGATGGTTATGATTAGTAGAGCTTGCTAGTTGATGTTGATGGCTTTAGCAATCAATGTAGGGAAACATTAAACATTTGCACACAGTATAAGTATTTGAAACATGAAAGCTGAAAATAATGAGTTACATGCACATCTTAGTTTCAATTTCAATCCTAAATGTGATGTTAACGACTGAGTTTACGCTTTGAAAGTAAACGAAATATATTTTTGTGTATGTAACGGTATTTTTATCTTTGAGTGTCTTTTTATGACACACCATCTAAATGAGGTTTAAATAGGCAGTCCTTTCAATTTAAAAATCATTATATATTTTAGAGGGAAAAGGTAAGCAATACTTAGGCATTTTATGCTAATCTACACTCTACACGTTAAAATGTGTTTTCAGATCAGTATGCGCAATTAATTTTGAGTTCATGTACCTGATTTTATGAATTTTGTATTGCTTTTAAAAATCGTTAGATTAATACCTACATATTACAATTCATGTTTTTTATCCTTCAATCAAGCATTGGTTTCGTGGTCGTGTAGCCGTAATTTGTTCTTTGATAAAAGTTGATTAAACAAAATCAATATCGAACAGCATGTTGAGTTATCAAAATACAATTTGAAAATAGAAATCAAGCAAGTATCATGACTCATGACACCATTGCATTGTCTTGTGAATATTCATGTTATGTGTATATGGCTTCAATTTGTATTTCCTTTGGCATTGTTTTCAATTCTTAAGAATCGATTTAGTTTGGTTTTCATAAATGATATTACATATTACTGAAGTACCAAAAAAGGGGAAAAGTGAAAATGCTTATGTTCTAAATTTCGACATGCAGCGAACAATAAATGACCAGTAAGTATTGTAATTTTAGTCATAATATATTTGGAAGTATTAACATCCCATTTTGTTTGATGAATGTCGCCCTCCACTAACCCACTAAAGAATAGCGTCTGTAGTATGTATTTAAAGACAACAGACTGGACAACATTTTTATCGTATAGTCGAGTACCATAACAGTATACTTCATATTATGTACATTTTGCTTTTAAGTTCAATTAACTGTAAGCTTCATATGTACAGTGTCAATCAGAACTATTATTTATTTAAAAATCGATGACAATCAATAACAACGATTCAGGGCAGACGCTGCGATGGTCTCTTCTATGCATACCTTATACTAACTTCGTGCATATAGATAGGTAGCTTGAAATATGAAGGTTATTGTCATTCTACGCCAATTTTTTCTGGCCTTCAAGTCGTTAGCTTTCAGTCATACTATTTTATCGATTACTTAACTCGTTTTCATTTTAATTCTTTGTTAGCACTGCAGATTAAAGAAAACGAGCAATCGATAAAATGGTATCTGGTTATCTATAGACTCTTTCATTCTTACATTTTATGCTAATGTGAAAAATGCTCAATGTGCAGTTAACAGGAACAAACAGGTGTCTCTGCTAAAATGACAGTTATGCTAGCTCTACCTTTATCATTATGTACTCCTCCCGTTACTGTTACATTTCCAGCGTATAGAATAGAATAGCAGAATAGTTAAAACTCACAGTTGTACTTACATTAGGGGCAATATGAGATGGATGGACTAATTAGACTACATGGAAGAATGAGAGTATAATGCTTACTTCATTCTTCCATGATTAGACTAAAGGCATATTTACATCTGTGAATTTTTATTGCAATGCAGTTATGAAATCTAACTTGAGAACTTCATTCTTGTGCGCATGCACGATGTTAATGTATGGCCTTAATTAATCTTTATGGATTAAATTTTTTCTTCTTAACAGGTGAGACCGGAAATAAAGCTACCTGTTCTATACCTAATAGACTCGATAATTAAGAACGTTAAAAAGGACTATGTGACCCTCTTCACTCAAAACATCGTATCTACGTTCTGCGGTGTGTTTGAGAAGGTAAGGGTATGTAGTTGATCATTTTGTTTTTTATATTGACTAAAAATGTTTAATTTTCCAGAGCCTTGCTATCTTGTCTTGCATGACTACTGAATTAATCTGACTGTCCCTCTAAATCTGTACTGTTTGATCACCTTTAATTAACTTTCCATGTATCATTATTTTTGCGTTAAGGTTGATGAGAAAACACGTGGTCTTTTGTGGAAACTTCGTGGAACTTGGACTGATCATTTCCCTCAGAAAAAACTGTATGCGATAGACTTGCGGTGTCATGAAATCGACCAAAAGTGGCCGATTCAGGCTCAACCTCCAGCTTCTGGAAGTATTCATGTTAATCCAAGGTTCCTTAAAGTAAGCATTGCATAATCATACTCATATATACCTCTAAAAGGCTCTGTAAACAAATTGTCTAACAATTGAATCATATAACTTCAGGGTAAAGCTCAAGCTGCGTTGTTAAATACGGACCAAATTTTAACTCAAGCTACCACCGTTACACCAGCAGCACTTGTCGTTCCTTCTGTAATGGATACATCTGCTTCGGAAGTACAAATGAGGGCTCAACTTCTTGCAAAACAGAAAGAACTGCTGGAGCTTCAAACGAAGAAAGTAGAGTTGGAACTTCTGCAAACGAAGCTACAAATAGAAGAGAAGACGCGGCGTCAGAAAGAAGAAGAAGCTACAAAGGATATTGCGATTGCACTTCAGCAAGAAAAAATGGTAAGTATCTATGATATCTCCACAAGCCCATGACAAATAGTTTAGTAACTGCAGTTTTGAACATGGAACTAATTGCGGTGTTGCTATTTCAGCTTTTGGATATGGCAGAAACTGCGAAACATCGAACAGCAGCAGCAACTGATCTAATTCAACAGCAGCTATTACACATGCCTCCTAAAGCGCCGTTGGTGAATGCAAGTAGAAACAGTCCTCCTTCAAAAAGTCAAAGTCAAGAAAGTTCAAGCGATCGGGAATCACATAGTAGTTTGTCATCAAAGCTAGCTAAATCACATAGCGAAGCTTCAGGTACTTCATCAGTGGATGGTAGCCCTTCAAAAAAGAAGTCTTCGCGAGATAAAAGTGATAGAGATAGGTCAGATAGAAGGGAAAGAAGTAAAAGTGACAAAGGTAGAGATAGGCATGAATCCAAAGAAAAAGACTCCCGTCATAGACATCGCGACAAACCTAGACATGCTGAAAATAGCAAAGAAAAGGATAAAAGTAGGGAAAGAGAAAAAAGTCGAGAGCGAAACAGAGATTCTTCTGTAAAAAATAAAATGACTGGGGATTGGAAGGATTACAACGAAGCAAAATTACAGTGTGTTAGCCCAGGGAAAAGAACTAGAAAAGATACAGCAAATGACTCAGAAGATGATGATGTGGAAATGAATCATGATGTTAAACCTAAACCATTAAAGCGGCTTCCTTCGCCTTCCTTGGATATTAGTGTCAAGTCGTTGAAGCAGGAATCAAGCTCGCCATGGGAAAGTGATTCCCACAATGCCCATGCCCATCAGCAGGCTAAAAAGTCGCCATCATCATCTAGTAGTCAAATTAGTGAATCTTCTACTGGGGGTAGTAGTCCATTGAAAAGAAAAATGCACAAAGAGAAGCATTCAGAAAAAGAACGTTCGAAAGACAAGGAAACGAAAAGTGAAAGACAATCTAAGGAAAAAGAAAAACCAATAATAAGTGATCCGAGATTGAGGCGAAGAATGGAAAAAGAAAAGGCACTACAGGCTGTTAGAGAACAAGAAAGTGGTGATACTGGTGATGAACCCATCAAGCCAAGTGAGTGGAAAGATTACAGAGCAAGGCAACAGGCCGTTTTAAGAAGAAGCTATCGTAAACATACCGGAATCGATGTTAAAGATGATGGGCCAGCGCAAGAATCGCACGACAATGTCAAATCAGAAGGGAATTCAAGTGATGTCGATCTAAGATTTGAACCACCATTTGACGTAGACCTGAGGACAGAAACAGACGGAAGTGGGCCAGAGCCACCAACAAAAAAGTCAAGGCCGGGATCTCACAGCACATTCGTCGAGTATTACGCTTTTTTAAATACTTTTAAATTTTATTCAACAATACGTCGTAAATTACTCATTTTTATAACTATTTATGATATTAGACAGGATTGTACACAATGCAGTTCGTTAATTTTTATAAAACGTGTTCGGGTTAATTTTGATATTTTCGAATCTAGTCAGGAAAATGATAAGTACAACTTAAAGACTGATACTCAAGAATTATGGTGGTTGATGGTGGGACATTTGTGTCAACCTGTAATATCTATTATTACGTTAACGGAGTCTTCCAATCATGGGAGTAAAAACAGATATCTACCAAAATTTGCGTCTCAACTCAATCATCATGAAACTCATATTATCTTTGGAGATTCATAAAAATATCATACTTCATTTTTGAGTTCAAGGTGACATGAATGAATGATCAATACATAAATGATTGTATATGCATACAGTATTTCTAATACTCATAGAACGGGATGACGACTCATCAGTCATATTACAGAGTCCATTTAAATAGTTTGAAGTTACGATGACTTTTGATTGACTAATTTTAGTACGAAAGTAGACGAATCTTGATGTAACTCTTCATATTTTCAAATTTTCTTGTCTTCCTAATCGTTTTCTTCGTGCTCATCTCACACGTTGCAGCAGACAGTGAACCAGTTTAATATTTGTTATCATGTAACTAATGAACAAGCATCCTAATTTCACAGCATTATCTGCTACTTTGTTCGTATAAATAATTGTTCTCTCGTTTCATTAAAATCATATTTTTTCATGTGCATAATCGGAATTAGATAAGTAATGACATACACACCCACTGCACACCATGCCATATTTTACTACTTATGGTTGCATTTAAATAAGCAGAAGAAAAGTTTGTCACACTTTTCATTTCACAAATAAAAATGCATACCATAGACAGATTAAAATGTACTTCATGAAATACAATTAATTGAAATTGAAACTACAACTCTTGTGACAAGACAAACGCACACTTTCATCATGGCTCCTGTATTTTAGTTTATTCATGAACGAATTTCTTTAAGCGTACGTACAAATGATCACCTTCTAATTGGCACATAATAAAGCCTACCAAAGTGCCTGAAAAACGAAACTTGTTATTTTTATATATGAATTGATGGCCTGTATAATTTTTTAAATAAAAGAATTTGTACTGTAAATTGTTAGGTTATTTAGTAAAAAATACTCAATGTTGACACTTGTTTTGTGATTTAAAGACGGAATGATTGTGTGATTGAGTGAAATGAAGTATTGTTTATTTAGTTTTACTTTCGGTCATTTGGTAACATGTATTTCTGTATATTTAAAGCCTTTTTGGACACCAAGATGTGGATCTAAGACCTGGTACAAGTTGTTGGGGACAGGTTAAAGTAAAAAGTGAAGTTGACGAAGGATTGCATTCACAGGCTGGCAGCAGTATTGATATGGACTTGTCATCAGCGAGGGATTCTAAAGTCATGCGGTCACCGGGGCCTCCATCGCCTACTAATTCGGTGGTTTCTACCGCAAGTAGTGTGTGCGATCCTCTGGGCCGCCCACTTATCTATAATCGTTTGCCAAGTGCGTCTTCATTTGATTCTGATAATTCAAAGACTATCAAGGATTGTAGTATGATATGTAAGCAACCACACTTTCAATGTTCTTCAGATGATCCTGAGGAACGCAAGAGGAGTCTGGACTCTCGGTCAACGTCAATAGATGCAGTTGAGCAGTTCAGGTCCCAGCATATCGATCGGGCACTCCGTGGTACGGGTGGTATTTTGTCAGATAATGACATGAAGGTGATTTGCTTGAGAGCAAAGGAGGAACATGACCAAGGGTCACTTAATGCTGACCAATATGTAGCTGTTATGAAGCAAATCGTCCAGGTATGAACATAGTTATCCAATCGTTATGATGAGTAATGAGTCATGAATTCTGATTTCAGTTAATGAATATAACTTATATCATCTTTTGTACAGATTGGCAATGCAAGTGCCATGAAAGAAGCACAACAAATACAAATGAGAGGCAATTCGTGGCAGGTTTCTGATAGCACTCCTGGCCCTAACCCATGGGTCACTGCAAACGGTAAGTACAAAATCTTGTGGTGTGGGAAACGCAAAGGCATCAGTAAAGATGAAAAATAATGGTATTATATTGCACATTTACAGAAACGGAAAATAATATTTGGTCAAGCTTTGGTGCTGGGTCAACGGCATCTGTATCTGCAGACTTCTCCATGAGATTTGCTGGAAATGCCACACCATGGGATGCTCCTAGACCCACCCCTTGGATTACTACCCCTTTACCTGCTCCACCAAATGGCCCTAATCCATTTGAGGAGGCGATAGCCAGGCCACCAGTTGTTGATGACTTTGTTCCAAAGGTTAACCCTAAAGACTTGCGGTTTGTAGAACAGGATATTGGGCGCACAATTCCTATTGATAAGGTAGAATTCTATTAAACTTGATAGTCAGTTCAACTACAATACGATGCAGAGGTTTACATTTTTCAAATTTATTTTTTACTATGTAGGTTGTCCGGCAAATTCGGTTTTATCGGGAGAATGCTATTGTAATGATGGGCATTCAAGGTGATGAGCCAAGAGATTTAAATTTCCAAATGGATGACCTTCCTCGGACTATCTTAATCAATAGCAAGCCATTAGAACTGTTTTTGGGGGAAACAAAGAAGTTTGATTTGAACCGAATTACACACACCCTGAAGCTCGGTACTCCTGGACGTGAATTGTACATTGATGACAAACGCTATGAATTGTTTTTTGGAGGCCGACCTAAACATGTATGCTTTTTCAATTACCAACTTAAGTCATGAACTAAAAATAGTTGGATTGTAAATTGAAGTACCATAATAAATTGGTTTTATTACAATTTTAGATATTCGTGGACGGGAGATCGCATACTTTCCAGCTTTTACCACCATCACCTCAAGTAGCTGTCGGATCAGTCCCGCGACATGACCTGTGTGCTGGGAAGGTGACCCTGACTGTGGATGCTATTACACATGTTTCTGTTTTCTTGGACGAGAAGCTTCAAAAGATCGAAATCGGGGGAGAAGTTGTTGTTATACGTTTTTGCAATGGGTTTAAAGCTGTTACATTGAATGGTAGACAATTTCCAACAAACTTTGGAGCCAGACTTCCTTTCTCTGTCACACTTGCCAACTCAGAGAAACATTTCTTAAGATTTAATGCTGTGTCTCCTGAGACAGAGCTGGGAATGCAAACCTTCATTAATGCCAATTATGGTGGAGAATGGACTGATAACAGAAATTTCGGTAAGCCATTGTTTTTAGAAATTAAATTTGTATTTGTAGTTTTTATTTCTTGATATACATGTTGGATGTTACTTTTATGTAGGTGGCCGTGGTGGAAGAGGTATCGTTCGGGGTAACATGAGAGGAGGTCGTGGAATGGCTAGAGGTCGTGGCCTACGAGATAACCCAATTGATGTCAGGGCCACTGGACCAAATCCTTGGGCACAAGAAGTAGGATCGTCTACTGAGTCACCGTCTAATCAGAATCCACTTGATCTTCTTAACAGTCTGTTTCAAACTCCTGCCGAAACACATCATAAACACAATCCTTTGGACCATTCTTATGAAAGTGAACAAGCAATGGTAGAGGAAGATGCTAAGGAACCAGAAAGCGAAAAGCCTGCAGAATCTGGAGGAAGTCTCAACGTTGGTGATTTGGTAGCGAATCTTATAAAGTTTGGATTATTACCTGCGGCGCCAGCTGCTGAGAATAATGGCACTGAAGAACCTGTTGAGGAAAAAGAAGAAGCGGCGGTCAAAGAAGAGGAGAAAGAGAAGAGTGAGGAAAGCCAGGAAGCAGAGGATAAGAAAGAAGAGTCAAAGGAAGTGGTTGTGAAAGCCAAACCTACGATACCTCCACTGCCAACTGTTGATGTTTCTCTGGATGATAATTTGAAAGAAAGAAGAGATATTGCAATCGCACAGATTTCGACAGGAGTACAGTGCTCACAATGTGGCCTTAGATTTCCTCCAGATCAAACGCTGAGGTTAGTCGTTTATTTTCTTATATTATTAAAGGTTATCAGAAAACTTTGTATTCTAACATTGTTCGTAAACATCCAATTACAGGTATTCACAGCATTTAGACTGGCACTTCAGGCAGAATAGACGAGAGAAAGCAAATGCCCGAAAAGCCTTAAGTAGAAAATGGTACTATGACCTCTCTGACTGGATTCAATTTGAAGAAATCGAAGACTTAGAGGAGAGAGGTAAATTTTCAAAAACATATAATATGTATCTTTGAATTTGAAGATAACTTGGGTACAATTTTTATTCAATTATTTTATTTTGCATTGCAGCTGCTAGCTTGTTTGAAAATCCAGACGGTGACAATGAGAACGATGCCCAAAGTCCTGGTGGCACAGCTTTAAATCCGGACGACTACACAGTATTATCATCTGCCCACAACGATGCACCAGTTTGTCCGCAATGTGGTGAAAGCTTTGAATCGTTCTTTGACGAGGAACGCGAAGAGTGGCGCCTTAAAAATGCCAAATTAGACGAATATGAAGGAGAGGAAAAGTTGTATCATCCCATCTGTCATCAGGTATGAGAGCGAACATAAGTTGTGAAGGGGTTGTTTGTGTCGTATTCTAATAAAAATTTGTATTCTCAAATTCTCAGGATTATCTACGCTCTTTGGTGGAAGAATCCGTATTAGAGGAGAACGAGACCGAGCCCATTGATACCGGTAGTGATAATAAAGAAAACGAAGACCATGCCGTCGGCACACCTGTACCAGTTGAAAATCAAGAGGAAGAAGATGAAGTTTTAATTATAAAAGAAGGAAAGAAAGAAGTAGTTGTAATGGAAATAGATATTGATGATGATGATGTAGAAAAACATAATAGTTCTGTAAATGTACTTGTAAATGAAGAAGATAAAAGTAACGACATTGTAAATATTGGATCTAAGACTGACGATGATGTAACTGTTAAGGAAAATTATAATTCTGAAAAAGAATGTGTAAAAGATATTGCTGATGATTCCTCATTGGATAATACCGCCAAAAGAAATAGTTTAGTTCAATCACCCATTCTGATTGACGAAGACTCGACATTTCTTCCTGGTCTTTGTGATGAGACGGAGGGAGGTGTCTTTGGCTTTGCTCTTGGTTCTGGAAGCCAAACGGATAGGTCGACAGAGCAGTCTGAGGTAGACGAGAAAAAGATCATATACGAGCCTATGAAATTCGACATGCCTGCGATTAAACTGGAACCCGTGGATGAGCCGACGATAGAAGAGGATGCAGCAATGGTCCCTGACGACTTCATCTTAAATCTTCAGCGGCTGGCGTCTGCAGGAGATAAAGGTCCTGAGGATGTTGAACCTATGAATATTGACCTGACTGAGGAGGATTCGACCGACGCAGTGGATAGTGGTGCTAGACTAGTCACACAAATAAGAACTTCCATCGACGGAAATTTGCAGCACGAAGGTAAGCAAGCATCAATGATACGCTAAACTGATATTGATTTCATTATTTCTTAATTTCATAATCTGTAAATTGATTTATTCATTTCAGATGCTACTGCTTTGGTTTTCACACCTGCTCCTAAAATCAGAATAAATCTTTCCAGTGCATTTGGGAGTTTATCGGTGCCTGCGGAAAAGGAGAAACCTGCTGAAAGTCCTCAAGTATCAAATCATAATAGTGAGAATGAAACTGCGGGAAGTCAAGAACAAGGTTTTGTCAAGGATGATGGAAGTTCAAACAATATTGTTTCTAACAATGCCGAAATAAATAAAAATGATCCAATTGATCCCGTATTAACTGAAGAGATGAAACGTCTGAAACCTCGCTTGGTTGGCAAAAAGCTAACCAATTATCCTCCTAAATTCAAAGGGAAGGAGGAATCTGGACTGTGTGTCATTTGTTGACAGCCTCTTTTTTCAAAAGATGCAAGTATTTTTATTTTAGGGCTACATATTTACTTCTTCATAATTGTATAAACCATCTACTCGTCCTGGGTCTTTCGGGATGACGCAGGATTGCAACGGAACCTGCATCGTTTTAAACTTTATTTCACAGTGTTTTAATTCAGAATATCTTTGATTTATTTGATTGTTTTTTTGGGTACATTATTCTTTAGATTGCTATGATTTAAAATGAATATTTATAGTTGTCTCATCTTTAAACGCATAACTATTAGCCTAGGTATATTATAAAGATGGTCGTATCGTGAAATCATGCATACACATGATCTTATTATAATACTGTTATAATCATTCTTCGGAATTCATAAAAAAATATATACATATATACATTATTTGGACTCTACCCTGGATTCCTGTACACCGAAAGCCGAAGAGAAAATAAAAAGAAATTTATTTAACTAAATATTCAACTTGAGTTTGTCTAACAATTTATTCCATCTCTAAATTGCATCTGTCTTTATCTGTTTCTCACTTGATTCATAAAATTTATCATGGATGTCTCATGGAATACTAATACATTAACTCGCATGGGAACTGGAACGCTGAAATACTTCATTTCATCTAGACTCATAAGTAAAATTGTACTGCATGTGCATTTATTCATTCAGCCAAATATTCATGGAAAATCAGCACCAAACCATCAAACCCATTCTGTCAGACGAAAAATCTAAATCTAAAAGTTTGTCATAATTCATTTCACAGAGTTTCACAGCTCACGACATTTGTCTGACTTCTCTCATTTCTCCCAAAGTAAATGGTCCTCAATTGAGAAATGGCGTCACTCAAAGTAATTAGTACAAAATCATTTATGCAAAGGTTGTAAACGCATTTAACATTTAAGAACTTCTTATTACGTTCTTAACATTGTTCATTTACACAGCCTCAGTCGAAACGAGAGGAATTCCGCAGGTACTTGGAGAAAGCAGGCGTGATGGATGCTTTAACCCGCGTACTTGTAGGCCTCTATGAAGAACCGGAGAGACCAACTAATGCTATTGAATACTTTCTGGATCGGTTAGGAGCTGGAGTTCCACTAAAAGCAGAAGTAGAAACTCTGCAAAATGAAGTGTCCGATCTTCAGAGAAAGGTACTGCGTGTGTGAACCAAAAATTTCATCTGCAATTTTTAAAATCTGATTCTTGCAGTTTCCCAAACGTTAGTTTTTTTCGTTTATAGATTCAGGATCTCGAAGACGAGAATTCGAGCTTACGACAACGTTTGGAGTCTTTCGAGAACGAAAATGCAGCAAATCAGCAAAGTGCTGAAGAAGAAATCGTTACTACCGGTTCGGAAGGAGGTGCCATCGATTTAGAATAAGAGGATGACAAGGAAGAAGAAACCACAAGAAAAACAAACATACAAAAACATTGCGGTTTATTTTTATGAATAGCTTTGTTACATCATACCAAGTGCAGTGATTTAACCATTTGTGAAAGTCAATATAGTGAGAATATATGAAATTTTCAAAGTTTGCTTATCCTCATCATACTGTCATTATAATAATTTTATATTTGTTTTGTTCAAAAAACTTAATTTTAATCGTGATAAAATTTGTATTACCGAAACCCAAACGTTGCCAATTCTCATGTGTACATGTTTCATATGTATAATATGTGCATCATATGAATATAAAGTAATGCAGAGTTGATGGTGAAGTTCCCACGATCCCAGTTTTGTAAAGATGCCAATTTCGTTTTTATACTTTCAGGGTATAATTTTAATTGCTCTGAAGTTCGCAGTGCTACAATTCATATCGCTATAAAAATTTCGAGTGTACTCATCATAAACTTGATTTGTTTCACATAACATAGCTGTGATTGAATCTCATTTATCCTGGTTTTGTTTGTTCATATTTTTATCACATGATTACTGTTTTATCATGATTACAGTTTTGTAATATTTTTCTAATAATTAAGCTGGTATTATTATTAGGTAGTGCGGTAAAACAAAGAACATCATGAGCAAAGTCCATGTAATTAGTTTTCGAATCATTGCTATTTATGCAATGCAAACATTCATACTGCATACCTGTACCAAAGAGCATAAACAGGAAAACTTCAATTGTAATTCAAGATTTTATGAATTTCTGCAAATAGCCCCATGCATTTATTATGTATTCATAAATAAATATTTTATACCAACATGCATCTCGCAGACTCAATGTTCATATTTATATTGACCAAAGTATGAGGCATTCTACGATTCTTCACATTTCATCATGATTGGGGTAAATAGATTCATCTACCATTTCCATCCCTAATCAATCATAAACCATTTTAGTGTAGGTTTCCAATACAATTTTAATCAAAAGTTGTGTATAGAATGAAAAGTGAAAGTAGAGTATAGAGAAAAATATAATACTAACTTAGCTTATAAGCACGGGTTCTCTGTAGGGATGGGTGTTAGGTTTTGTGATTGGTGTGGTTATATTTATTAATTCACTATGATTTAAAATAACAATGACTATTATCATCAAGTAAAATAACCATTGTTGCACTAAACAATGGCCGACGAAAACTCAACTATGCCTTCTGTTTGTTTATACTAACTACATAAATGCCCCAAATCATCAACTTTCCCTGATGTATAAGTACGCACGCAAAGTATTACGTATTTCCTTTCTACACGACAAAGTATCGAATGAAAAAGTATTGAAGTGATGACCATAATGCACTTTGAAATTAGGAAGAAAAATGCAACCAAACCTACGTCAATTTTAGTTAATTAATATCAATGCGCTGTACAATTTTGAACATCCTATTGACTGGCAAAACTGGCTATTTCACTCTCTATAAATAAAATGTGTATGGTTGACTAATACACCTTTTTCTACTAAACATTAAGGTTAAATTCAAACTTGCACTATTACTCATCACTGAATTACATTTGAATTGCGGTACTCTTGCCAGATACGTTATGTAACAAGATGCTTCAATTGATTGAAAGATGCATTCCTGCGTGCAACAAAGTAGCCATGCAGTAAACGATGTGCATTTTCATACATTTTTTACGCAACCGTGCACTTTTATTTTCAGTACCCTAACAAGCTACTTTATTAGGATCCTCGGTGACGTCTAACTGTCCGAAACGAGATTTTCGAAGTAGAAGATTAGAGTACATTTAAAGAAAACGGAAGATTCTTTTGATGCAAGTCAAATATGAAGTCCAGAGATGTACATTTTTTTAGTATGATTGCGTTTTTACATTAAAAAGGAATTTGCAATCAAACTATGATTTACGTAAATATGGATTTATGTCGTGTGATATTGTCCATCCAATTACTATAAATATCAAAAACATAGAAGAGGGCATCTATTCTTTAATAAAAATTACA
>JAQFXM010005179.1:0-15475 GCA_034693345.1 Entomobrya multifasciata | reverse complement strand
TGAAAGTGAAACTCAAAAAATATATCTCTCAGTTTAACAGTTTACATGGCATACCGATACACTGCTGTACTGGAATACTACTTGTTTTGGTACATGGTACGGCACATCTCCACAGCTTTTCGGCTTTTTTTCTGCGTCTTCTCAGAATATCTATCTGTATGACACATCATCATCAAGTTATCATATTGGTCCGTGGTCCATGCATGCCCATGTCCCATGTGCTTTAACCTGCTGCTATAGTGATACCAAAATCAAAACAAACTTTTTACGACTCTTTCTTTCCTTTCAAGACGTGTCAGCTTCAAGCTCCCTCTTCTCTAAATTAAGAATGAACCATTAAAATTATCTAATTGCTGTGTTTTCGACACAGATGTCTTTGTCTCTTTGTTTCCTTGCGTCAGCAACATTGTCTTTGTCTGTAAAGTTAATTGTCATTTTGTACTAAGCGAGTGAGTGGGTTAATTAAATTGATAAGAAAATTTATATCCTTCTGTGTTTAATAACCCTCTCAAGTTTATCAGTTTATTTGTGATAAGCGATAGCGATAGTTGATAAGGTAAAAATAAATTCCAACGTCAGCATAGTTAACATTACGATTATACCAAACCAGCTGTTTCCAGTTTTTTACAATAAATATATATGCTGTGATTTAAATAATTAATTATTAAACATTGAAAAAATGACAAGTGTTTCTTGTTCAATGGCTAGGATGTCTTGGGGACTTGGTGGTAATACTGTTAGGATAACAGCTTGCGGATTTCGGAGTCGAATTCAACCGATAAGACACCTTCGAACGAAAACCGACTTTGTTGAACGAACCCACGGGATAATCACAGGTCCTCCGGGATCTGGCAAGGGCACCGTTTCCGAACGGCTTGTAAGGGACTTCAAACTGGCTCATATTTCAAGTGGGGATCTCCTCCGGCATCATATCATGAATAAAACGGGTAAATTATTTTTAAACGAATTCAATTTTTGTCCAAAATCAACTGTTTTCTATTAATTATCTTGCAAAATCATATAATTAACTAATTATTTATTTTCATTGTAGACCTCGGCCTCAAAATCCAACCAATTGTAAGCTCCGGAGGCCTTGTCGGTATCGACCTTCTCGCCCCCATGATCAACCAAGCTGTTCAAGATACCCGCCAAAATCCCCACGGATTTCTACTGGATGGTTACCCCCGAACTGTGGAACAAGCAAAGCTATTAGACTCCGGTGACATTTGGGGTCAACCCAATGTTGTAATTTACTTGAACGTCCCATTCGAAACTATAATTGACCGGATAAAAGCAAGATGGGTACATGTTCCAAGTGGGCGTGTTTACAATCTTCAGTTTAATCCTCCCAAGGTAGCCGGGAAGGATGACCAAACTGGGGAGCCCCTTATCCAGAGGGAGGATGATAAGCCTGAGAGCGTGCTAAAACGATTGGAACAGTATCAAAAAAGTACTGATCCAGTTTTGAAGCATTACAGGGATAGGGAACTACTTTACGAGTTTAAAGGCACCGAAACCAATGTCATTTATCCGGAAATTCAAAAGTTTATGGAGAAAAAGGATTGGTGGAAAAAATGGAAAAATTAAAAATTTCGAAAAAAACTGCCAAAATCCTAAAACGCCTATTTTTCAAGCTAAAAAAACCCAGCTACTCCCAAATCCTCTAAAAATATGTAACCAAGTTCATTCCACAGACTGCCTCTTTAAAAAAATTGTGATCATTAACATTTTAATTAGCATTTAAAATTTAATTAATAACTTAAAAGACAATCAAGATTACCTGGTATACAAAAATATTTTTAAAAAATATTGTTCATTGTCTTTAATAATTATGGTGATAAGCTACTACATTTTTTTCCACGTAAAAAATAATTCTCTATAAATCTTGCCAAATATTTTCAATGTTAAGCCAATTAACTATCTTTAAAAAAATAGATTCACATTCATAACCTTATGCATAATTTTAATAAAAAAGGTTTAAATATTTTTAAGTCTTTAAAAAAAAGGAAAACTGGTTTTATTTATTTTTGTCAAACAAACATGTGTGCATACGTGCGTGCATGCTTTATTTAAAAACGCCTGCATTGTTGCCTGAAAAGTCGCCAAAATCAATTGAATGAAAATATGTACATTTTTTATTTTCCCAACAATTTAAAATAAATCTAGATCAAAATTAGCATGAAATGTAAAAAAGATCAATCAAACCATCACATCAAAAATATATACATGTAATATGTATACACACTTTATATTTATACATATATCCGGCTTTTTATTAATTCACCAGAAAAAAATGTAACAATTGATTTATCAGAAAAAATACGTACATGCATATTGTTAAAACATATTGTTTGGCATTGTTTGATTATTTAGAATGCTGAAAAACGACTTTTAATTTTTTCCCCTAAAAAAATGAAACATCTTCACCAAATAAACTAGATCTTGAGCGGAGAAGAGAGCAACAATTGCAGTGTGCACAACACGCACACATGCAACAATGCCGGCATTCCATTAAAAAAACCCAAAAAGCATTGTTGATCCTCGATACTTCAATAAGCCAACCAACCAGTCTTTCTTGAGTGCATTTTTGTATTTTTATTTTCTTTCTTGAAAAAAAATTCGATGATTGAGCCATGTCTCAAATTTTTTTATTCGAAAGATGAGCTGATGAGGAACATGGCAACAATTGCAATTTTCAAGAAGTCCTTAACAATCAATTCAAGAAGCTGCTGTCGATAGTGAGTTGATTGTTGACGCCAGTTCAAACACGGCACACATACTCAACTCACACATGCAATCTTTTTAAATGTTTGGCAAATTGCGAGGAAAGGAAATGTTTAAGATTGAATTTTTCGCTAATGAGATGTTTGGGTGACGATGACCTTTTTAAAAACGAAGATTTAAAAAAAGTGAGGGAAAACTTTCTTTTTTTAAAAATATACATACGTATTTTACTTTTAAAAAAGCGCGGGTAATTGACACCATAAAAATTAATCATCGTTTTGGTAAGAGAAATTTTAATTAATTAAAAGCGCTTAGTTAATTAGTTTAAGACTTAGTTATTTGTTTATCTGGTGAGTTTGGGGCATTTTGACATGCGATTTCCTGTAACTAAAATATCATGTCAGGTGACAAGAGCAAGGCTGGTGGTTTATCATCTGGTCATCTGGACTGGACAATGGACATAAACAGGTGTATAGACAATTAGAAGGAAAAAGAAAAAACCAATGCTAAAGTTCAGTGAAGATAAAAGAAAAAACCATTGTTATTGGGTACACGAGTGGATTGTTGAGAATGTATTGTTGGAGATATTGTTGCGGGTAGCAGCGGAATAATTTAAAAGTGTAAAATAAGTTGAGTGAAGGAAGAGATGATATGGCGATGATGATGATGGCTTTGATGGCAAAGAAGTGAGAGTGGTCAAGTGAGTGAGTGCGATGACGATGATGACGATGATGACGAAGAGACAATGCCCTTCTCACTTGAAAATATGCTGTGTATGTACCTGTGCATTGTTGTTATTTTTTTCAAACATTGTTTAGCAAGTGCATAGAGATATATTTTTTTGGAAACAAGTATACTTTCTCACGACAACAAACCAGAAGACGAGAAGAGATCCTCCTTCAATTCAAGCAGAAGCAGATGAAGCACAAGAAAATTTACTGCAGCATAAGAACAAGTCTTCTAAATAAATATGGGGCTGTTCATTACATAGATTTAACATAGAGATATTTTTAATTTGAATGACTAATTTAATATATTAAAATAGATTGGGTGGGTGGGTATCTAGGTGGATATTTATTTTTAAATAGTTTTTTTTGGTGGAGGTGGAGATTTCGTGAACGTTGGCTGTGAAGGACCCCATAGTCATCACAGTCATTATCATCAAAGACAGGTTTGTTTAATGGACGGTGTTGTTGTTGATGATGATGGTGATCATGATTATCTTTCAAGAGTCGCCGTATATTGGATTCGTGTCGTGGTGTTTTTTCAGTTGACTTGACTTGCTGCTTGTTTAGAAGAGTGCCTTGCTTATTGCTTCGTATTCGTCATCCTCTATTCAACAAAACAGAGCAGAGCACTGCACTGTGAGCACTCAGAGCAGAGAGCAAGGCATCTTCTCTTTCAAAAATATTCGAATCTTCTCTCTCAAACAGAAAAAAAGTTGACAGCTAAACCTGTAGAATAAAAGAGCCTGGATCAAGATGTTTTTTAATTTAAAAAAATATGATCTATGTAGATCTGACCATAGCAGGTCAGGAAAAATTGGGTATTTCAAAAATATCAATATATTATAATTATTCTGCTAGGTTGAGATTAATTTTTCACAAAATTTAGATTTATAAATTTTCAACTTTAAAAAATGATTTTCACCTAACTTTGACCTTAGTTTCTAAAATTGACCTTAAACCTTTGACCCTAATTTAACCTAGGTCTTCCAGAAGACCTTATAGATTGACATTTGACCCAACTTTTGGCTTGAACTATATAATTAATCTCAAGAGTAACCTTTGACCCTACTTTGACCTGGGTCAAGCAATTGACCTTTTTAAACACGCATAATTCCATCCATTTTTTAATGCATCAACAGACACTCACAGACACTCCGCTCCGACCGACATTTTCTCACATACCCCCATCTACTTCACATAACCTACCTCTAAAAAATCCTAACCGGCACTCAATAAAAAGCTGACAACAATGTATACATTTTATTATGTACCTTTTACACACTACCACCACAACATTGAAAACTATTTCTTTTTTACAACGAAGAAAAAAATGAATCAAGTCTTCTTCTTCTTGGTCGTCGTCGTCACCTTTCAAAAAATATAACTTGACTCAAACAAACCATGCATACATTGTACATATCCCACAATATATAAAATATTTTGTCTCAGAAAATCTAATGCTAAACCTCTAAAACACTCATTTCTCCTCCCCTATCCTTCCCATGTTACCCTTTTTATTCCACTAAAATATTTCATTGCACATAAAACGCCTCAACATAAAAAAAAGTCACTTTATTTGCTCCCATCCTCGACATCCATCCAATTCATTCATTTGTCCGTCCGTCCGTCTGTCTGTCTGTCCATCCGCATCCACTCGCAATAATTATTATTGTCCCTTACGCTCCTTTTCCCGCAACTTGATTAAATCCCCTTCAAACAATCCAATAAAAATAATCACAATAATAATATAAGTAGGTATACAATAATAATAATGTATGCAATGCATCTTTTTCTTTACATTGTTGCTCATCTCAAAAATAAAATTATCTGGTACAATGAAAATACATTAGAAAGATAGATAGAGTCACTAAGATAGATATATATATTATTTTATATTAGTAATTTTTTTTACACAGGTAGAAAAGCTATCTTGAAAAAAAATTAAACGACAAGTTAGAAAATACTTTTTTTTATTCCGTCCCACATTCAATATTCAACCCAACAATAATAACAACAATCAAAAAATAAATATATACAAAGTATACATATAAAAATATTTAAATATGACGACGATGGCGACGATAGTGTTAAAAATTTTGAGAAATTTTTTAAAATGTGATTGTTGACTTGTTAAAATGTAACAATGAGAATGAATATTCAAATTGAAATTCAACCGACACTGCAAAAATAATTTGTTAGAGTACTCAGTAATGTTTTCAATATTGTCATTGTTGAAATGATTGTTGCCGTTTGTGTGTGTCATTAAGCTAGAGTGTGAGTGTGCGTGTGTATTTTTTAATTGTTGAACTGAACAGAAAACAGTTTTCACTTTTTTTTAAAAGTATTGTTGGATGACTGATTATTTTTGCTAAAACTTTAAAGAAGGAGGAGGAATAATTAGTTCATTAATTTTGATTGTTGGAATAATTATTAAAAATGAAGTGTGAAATAGTGAATGTGAGAGAATTGGAGGGATTCAGGGAAGAAGATGGTGGGGAGGGGAAGAATGGATAACTTTTTGAATTTAAATAAATAAATTTAATTGTTGGGTTAAATGATGACAATGGTAGTATTGCTGCAATTGCAATTTTTGGGACTGTTGCAGCAGAGGAAGAGGAAATTAAAATATTTTAACTATGATTATCATTACTGTCGTCAGTATAATTATCTGAGAACAGCTGAAGAAGAGAAGGTGACGTTGACGCCAATAAACTCAACAAATGTCGCTTTGGAGGTGACAACGGCGCGTGAAGGGAACAATGACGAAAACTTGATTAACTTTGAATTAAACTTGAATTGTTTTAAACTTTTGCAATTAATTTTCAAGTTTAATCATTTTGTGCTAAACTGTGTGAACATGTAACATGTGAAGAACAATCATAATATTTAAATCCGTTTTGGATTATATCTTATCAAGTTGCTTATCATCGCGCTTATCAGCTCTCCAGTGCAAGCATCACATACACATCACTCGACGGCAAACAAAGCCGCAATATAGTTTTTTTTAAACGTTTGTGTGTTTTGTGGTCAGTGTGTCAACTTCCTTGTTTATTTGCATGCAACAGTTTATTATCCCCATCAATTAAAAATGGTTTACAACTTTAATCCCATTTAATTAATCCCAAATCCCGACGTCAAAAAAAGTCCGTCCAGTCTAATAAATGGCGTTTGCTACTCTGCTCCAGGACATCGAAAAATAAATCAAGTGCCTTAAAAATTAACTTGCTAATTTGCCTTTAAAAATGTGTAATTAAATCAAGTAGTCTGAATTCAAGATTTGCCGTCCAGTAAAAAAAAAGAATCAGAGATTCGGAGTGCCAAAGGTTTGTGGAGAAGTTGGATAGTTTTATTTTGGTGCCAAATTATTAAGTGTGATGATTATCATGATTGACATGATAAGCTAAAGAAGCCATTAAATTGACTGAAAAAAGAGGATCTGACTTTGACAAGAGAGCTTCCAAACAGTTAATTGTTTTTTAAAAAATGCCAGACAGTGGAATAATGTCTCAGTCAATGTCCCCTCCCCCTCAGCAGCCCCCATTTTACAGTCCCCCAGCACCCCCGCCCCCGCATACCCATCCTCACAATCACAATCAATACTTTACACATCATCAGGGCCAGGGAAGCAACGTGGATGAGGATACTCACACAAGTTATCTTAATTATAATGGAGATTCCAATGGGAATATTAATGGAGGTCATGGAGGTCACTACCCCCCGCAAGGGGGAGGTGGTGGTAACGGAAGTGGAATAAGAAGTGTTAGTTTTATAAATAGTAATAATCCTAATGATCCAAATAATAACCAAAATCAAAGGGGAGAGGGTGGCGGAATGATGATGATGTTGGAGGATGATGGGGGAGGGGGAGGAGGAGGGAGGGGACATCCGCCTCCCCCTCCAAATAATGGAGGTGACATGCTTTATCATCATCATCAGCAACAACAGCAGCAGCAGCAGCAACTCAATCAGAGAGACTTGTTTGAGGAGATTAGGAATGGAGGTGGTCACTGGAGTCAACTGTTGAGACAAGTGGTGTTGACCTCTCCCAGTTCACAAAGTAATGAAAATGAGGAGGATGTTGGTGGAGGAAGAGGGGAAGGGGGAAATGGGGGAGGTGGTGGTGAAGGTAGAGACGATCCTATGACGGGAGAAAATAATGGAGGTGGGGATAGTGCTATAAATGGGGAGAATAATAATAGAGAGAATGAGGTGGATGGAGGAGGAGGGGATGGTGGTGGAGGTAGAAATAGTAATTCAAGTCATGTGGTGCCCTTGCAAATTGTGGGAGGTTCGGAAAATGGTCAGTTTGTTTATGTGGGAATAACTAATCAGGATATCAATCGGTGGATAACTGTGGGCTATCTGCAGCCGGGGGATATCATTTTGGAGATTCAGGGACAACAGGTCAGAAAAAATTAATAAATCATTTTAAAGAACAATTATTTTTTAAGAATTTGCTGATATTTGCAGAATAAAAAAATTCATTATAAAATAAATCAAAACATTGAAAACAAAGTCGTTAATGGCTTTGTCGCAAATTCAGCACGCTCAGCACGCATTAAAAAAATCAAAATGCGATTACGTGTTAATCAGCAAAGTAATTAATGATTATTTTGCATTTTAATTTAGGTTGCTGGTTATACACAAGCAGATGTCATCTCGTTACTTCATCATTGTCTTCGGGGCAACTCTGCAACGTTAACGGTGGCTCCAAGAGGTAACTTCCACTCAATTTTATTTTAGTCAAAAAATGAGTCATTGCAAAAAAAAATTATTTTAAGCGAGAGTCAGCAAGTCTGAAAAATATTTATACGACTTGACTAAATAAAAAGAGGTTGGTGCTGAGTTGACTTGCTGACTGCTGAGCTATTAAAGAAATATTTTGTTTGATGACTTACGTTAATGTAAACAAAAAAGAGATTAGCTTTTGGAAAGTCAGTCAAAAGTCAAGTCAAAGTTGTCGGTTGTGTGGTTAATCCAAGTGAAGCATGCAGTCTCAAGTCTGTAGAATAGCCAGGAAGAAGGATAAAAAAATTTGTTTACTTTACAAAAAGCATAAAATGTGAGTCTGAAGTCAGTTCATAAATTTGGATGTTTTCCTTTTGAATGACTTGTCTGTTTACTTGTGTGGAGCAGATGTCAAATTTTAACTGAGAACTGAACTGAGTTTTTTAGTTTTGATGTTGAGTTGAGTGAGTTAGGTTGGTTGTTAAAATTGTAAAAATAATTTTGTATTTTTATTCCCATTTTTTTCTTTGTCGCTGTGCTGGTGGTATTGGAATTGGAATGGGTGGGGGCGTTCACACAGGGAGTTTGGGGCCCGAGCTCAGGAGCTATCTCAACACGAGATTTCAAAAGGGCTCTGTAGATCACGCACTGCAAGGTGTGGTGAGAGATAACTTGTACTTGAGGACGGTCCCTGTGACAACGAGGACTCCAAGGCCGGGGGAGATCAATGGGGTGGACTACACTTTTTTGAGTGTCGAGGAATTCATGCAGTTGGAAAGGGATGGGAGTCTGCTGGAAAGTGGCGTTTATGCGGGTGAGAAAAAATGAAATAAGTCATTAATTATCGTATTTAATTTGAACAATTTAAGTTAATTATGGTTGATTAAATTTTAAAGGGAATCATTATGGAACGCCAAAGCCATGGGCGAGATTATTGAGAGGGGGTGGAGGTCAAGGCCAGGGAACTTCGGAAGGTGACGTTATAGACATGGGTGGAGGAGATGGAGGGATGATGATGAATATGGATCGAGGGGGAAATGGAGGGAATGGAGGGGGAGGAGGAGGAAGTGGTGGAGGAAAGGGGCCTATCCTCCCCGGAATGCACCCAAGTTCGGAGGGAAAAAGGAGAAGGAATCGCTCAAATGTGGAGGCATTAGGTGCCGGAGGGGGAGAGGATGATGGAGGGAGTGGAGGAATTGAGCCTCCAATGCATAGCCCCTCTGGTCCTGGAGGAAGGGGAGGGGGAGGTGGTTCAGGGGTGGAGTTAGGTCCCCTTCCTGCCAATTGGGAGATGGCGTATACGGACAATGGGGAAGTGTATTTCATTGACCACAACACAGGAACCAGCCACTGGCTTGACCCCCGTCTCAGCAGAGTACAAAAAATGTCGTTGGAGGAGTGCACCGAAGACGAGCTCCCTTTCGGATGGGAACGTATTGAGGATCCTCACTATGGCATATACTATATCGATCATGTGAACAGGAGAACGCAGTTTGAGAATCCTGTGATTCAGGCAAAGCAACAGCATGGCGAAGGGGGTGAAGATGGAGGGGACGATGGGGGTGGGGGAGGAGGAGGTCCGAAAATTGATAGAAATGGGAATGGAGGGATGAGTACAGATAGTGAGGCGGACAGTACATCCAAATTTCTACCAGTTCATCAGGATCCACCTCCACCGCCACCTCAGCATCCTCATCATCAGCACCAGTTTTCTTATGATAACCTTGGCGGGGGCGGAGGCGGTTCTATTCAAAATCAGTATTTACCAAAGAGACCAACAAGTATGTCGAAACCTGTACCACCGGCGCCAAATCCAAAGCCCCAGAATCCCAATAGATTAAGTATATCGGCTCAGCAAGCCCAGCAGAGAACTAAAACGCCAGTAAACGAAATGGACAGTCATCAAGAGGGCAACATGATGGCCCCTGCCGGATTTCCCAGTAGTTCAAGCGCTGGAAGTAGTGGAGGGGGTCTCCGAGTGAAGCCAGTGCTTCATCATGGAGGTCACCACCAGCCATCTTACAGATTTTTTACAAGAGATCCCACCCAACTAATTGGAGAACGCATTACAACGACTTTAGTGAAGAGTAGTAGGGGTCTAGGCTTCACAATTGTTGGAGGGGATGACGACGACGGCTTAGATGAGTTCCTCCAAATTAAAAGTGTTGTGGCAGAGGGACCTGCTTGCATAGATGGAAAACTGAGGACGGGGGATGTTCTTGTGAAAGTGAATGGAACTTGTGTGTTGGGATATACCCATCAAGAAATGGTATCAATTTTCCAAAGTATAGCCCCAGGCGAAGATGTGGAGTTGGAGGTGTGTCGGGGCTATCCCTTGCCCTTTGACCCGGCAGATCCAAATACAGAAATTGTGACAACAGTGGCTGTGGCGCCATTGGATGGTAGCGCGGGAGAACAGCAACAGCAGTATCATAATTATCATCGGGGGAAGAAGCATGTGGATTGGGCGAATACGGGTGGAGGTGCGGGAAGGGGGTCACCGGATAGCTTGACCCACAGTGCGCATAGTCTCCCAGAATTATCGAATGACAGGTTGGTGGACTATGGGAAACCGGGAAGTGGTCGACCAGCTAGTGTGGATTTATTATTGGACAGCCCCAAGAGTCCAGGGGGTGGGGGTGGAGGGGGCGGCGGTGGAAATGGTGGGGGAAGATTTGGGGGAATGACTTATCACTTGAATCAGTTTATTCCTCATCAAAAGGAGCTGGTGACGACGGTGTCGATTGTGAAGGGAAATCAGGGATTTGGCTTTACAATTGCTGATAGCGTGACAGGTCAAAAGGTGAAGAAGGTTTTGGACGCAAGTCATTGTGGAGGGTTGGAGGAGGGGGATAGATTAATTGCTATTGATGGGATTGATCTGAGGGGGCTGAGTCACACACAGGTTGTTCAGATACTTAAGGATTTTCCAATTGGGAGGGAAGCAAGTTTAACAATTCAGAGGAGTCCACCCAATAGTCCTTATCATGGAGGAGTTGGGAGCAATAAAAATATTTTTGGAGGAGTGGGAGCAGCAATGTATCAAATGGAAAGGGTGCAAAGGCCCCCTGGGGTGTCACCAAGGAGCAAAACGCCAACAGCGGAAATGCAAAGGGGAAGGCCGAGAATAAGAGATAACTTGCCTGAAAGACCCAAGACGCCAAATATGTTGGATAGCTCGGGGGGAAGGGGAGGGGAGTATAATGGCTTGTTTAATGGGGATGTGCCTCAGTTAAATAGCCCATTATTTGGTCACAATTTTCTAGAGAGATTGGGAGGAGGTCAAGGGAATAATGTGGCTACTGGTGAGAATTCCCCCCTGGGGGGAGTGGGTGGCGGAGGTGGGTCAAATGGAGGCAATGGAGATCTCAATTTAGTGGGGGTACGGGACTGGATGGAAATGACAATAGAGTTGGGGCGACGTCAAGAGGGATTTGGGTTCAGGATTGTTGGGGGCACAGAAGAAGGTAGCCAAGTGAGTGTGGGGCATATTGTCCCTGGGGGAGCGGCTGCACTGGATGGGCGGTTAAATTCGGGTGATCAGCTGATTGCGGTGGAGGGCTGCTCGGTGATTGGTGCTTCTCATCATTCTGTTGTTCAGCTGATGGCGAGGTCGGCAACTCAAGGGAAAGTGAGGTTGACGGTGAGAAGACCTGTGTACTCGACACAAGGCCCCTCGTCCAATACTGGAGTGCCAGATCAAGGACAAGGGCAAGTGATCACACCGATACACTCCCCAGGGGGAGGAAATGGTGGGGGGAGTTTGGCGGGAGGATCGATATCTTCGTCGATGATGGCAGCTCCGGGACATCAAGGGGGCAGTCAATCGGCTCAGTTGCCACTTCACGTGACTTTGAGAAGGAGGGAGAATGAGGGCTTTGGCTTTGTTATCATTTCGAGTGCGAGTAAAGCGGGGGCTACGATTGGCAGGATTGTGGAGACAAGTCCAGCGGATAGATGTGGCGAGCTGCATGTGGGCGATAGGATTTTAGCTGTGAATCAACTGGACATTAGCCAGTTGCATCATTCGGATGTTGTGCAGCTTATTAAGGATTCGGGATTTGCGTTGACGCTGAGTGTGCTTCCGGTTAATGGGGGAGGGGGCCCAACGACGCCTACCACGCCGACTACTATTCCTATGACGTCGGGGGGAAGTGGGGGTGGGGGACTGAGTATGCCACAGTTTCATCAACAGATGGGATATCATCAGCAGATGCAAATGCAGATGCAGCAGCAGCACAGCAGCATCAGTCCGGCGCAGGAAATGGAAAATTTGAGTTTGAAGGATGGAGGGGGTGGCGGAGGGGGCATGGAAATGGGAACGGCCTTTATTTCACCGGAGGGTCAACCTATTCATTTTAGTTCCAAGTGAGTAAAAAGATTGATGATGAGTAATTAAATTTGGGGGAAATTTGCTATAAATTTGTTGTTTTTTTTTAAATTTTTGAAGTCATAGTGGTACCGGTTCTTATCCTGATTCTCACGAGCCTCAAGTATTTTCCGTGCATTTGTCGCGGGGGAATAGGGGATTTGGGTTTTCCATTCGCGGCGGTAAAGAGTTCCAAAATATGCCATTGTTTGTGCTGAGGTTGGCGGAAGATGGGCCTGCGGCTATTGATGGTAGAATGCAGGTAAATTGAAAAAAAATAAGAATCAGGAAATTAGATGGAAATTTGTGAACTGAGAAAATTTTATGGTATTAAAGTTAATTTAAAAAAAATATTAATAAATTTCTTTGAAAAGGTGGGCGATCAAATTCTCCAAATAAATGGGATAATAACTCATGGGATGACCCACGCGCAAGCCATCCATTTAATTAAGACAGGTGGAGCCAGTGTTCATTTACTCCTGAGGAGAGGCTCCGTACCCTTCCCTTTTCTGAATCAGATGCCAAATTTGACAAGCAGTAAGTTTTTAAATACAAATTTAAAATTTATTTTATTTTAATTTTAACTTTTGAGCTATAATTTTTTTCTGCTTTTTTCTTCAAAATAGGTGGTTTTAGTGGAAGTGGATCGAATGGGCAAGAGTTGGAAGAGCAGAGCTTGTCGAACGCCAGCAACACAAACGAACAGCAACAGTTCCTCAGTCAGAATGCTGCCGCCATGTACAGAGATCATTCTCATCTTCATCATCCACATGCCGGCTTCTAGAAAAATAAATATATTCCCATTTCATTTTACTTTTTTTTTTATTGTGGCCAAATTTATTGTACAGAAAATATTTACTTTGTACTCTAGAAAATCATAATTTTTAAATTTAATTTTTAGAAAAGCATTTAAATATTTTTTTGGAGGATGGTTTAATTAAAAATTTTGTAACATAGCCTGTCTCTCTCTAAAAATCTCTCAGTCTTCTTGTCTCAATCTAAAAAATTATAATTTTTTAGTGAAAATTTAATTTACATTTATAAATATTTTAATTATGTTAATTAATTGATAGGTTGTACATCCCAGATTTTTAACAAGTTCATTAGTTTTCTTGATGAGCAAGTCAAAGTTAGGGTAATTTAAAAAAAACTTAATTAATTATATGCTTTTTTGATACAGAAATTGATAATTAAATACTTGTACATATTTTTAAGTAAGGTGGTTAAACTACGTTTAAATGATGACTTCCCCGTCCAGTTTCAAAAAGTCTTTCATGTTCAAAAAAATATAATTGTAATTAAAGTAATTATTAAATACAAGCATGCATACATATGTCGTTCATTAAAATAATTAAAAGATTTAATTGCTATACTTGATACTGTGTAAAAACATTTTTTTAAAATTTGTAAGTTTAAAATAAAGTATTAAGTTTGTATAGTTATTATTATAGTTGAAAAAAATCTTCCATATTTACTGTTGTGCGTTTTTAATAACTCTTTTGTACACTTTTTTCTTCAGAAATTGAAATTATGGTTGTTATAATTAAAGTTGTAATTAAATATTGTAAGTTTAAAGATGGAAGAAAAAAATTATTTTGCAGCGAAAAAATAATAAATTTGAAAGATAGTCTGATTTTTTTGAAAGATAAGTTTAAGAAGAGGAAAAAAGCAGCTCAAAAAAGGGAAACGAAAAGAGAGAGAAAAATATTTAAAATAATTTTGTAAGAAAACATTTAATTATTGAGAACTTTAATATATAATTATTGATTAAAATGAATTTAATAATTAATTTTAAATAAAAGTTAAGAAGATGAACGATCTTTTTCATTAGAAATAATAAAAGAGTACATTTTTTATATAATTGTTAATTAATTAATTATGGTTGTTTAATTAATTAGTTTTAAATAGTACTGGTTTTTTGTGAGTGAACAAGGTTGTAAAAAAACAGAGAGAATTACTAAAAAAAAGTTCAAGTTAGCTTAAAAAAGAATTTAAGTATTACTATAATTAGTTATAATTAATTATCATATCAGTTATACTTTAAATTTTACTTAATTATTTTGAGAATTTCTGCTAAAAATATATTTGCCATTAATTTAATTATTAAGTTTGGTTAAGAGATTAGCAGCAGCAGAAGCATGACATTTAACTAAAAACAGTTATGAAAAAATATTAATTAAAATTTAGTTAGTTAATTAATAAAACTAAGTTAATTTTTTGCCTTAAAATTTTTTTTGAATGGAAAAAAATCTGCTTTCAGTTGAATTGCCCTTTTTCATTGTTGAAGTTTTAAAAGAAAAGGTTGGTAATGAACGAAACTAAAAGTTAAATTTAATTAATTGTTAATTAATTATAATTAAATATACGCATTTATATTTCAGAAAACAAGTCGAAGAAAGAAAGAATCTAGCATTAAAATAGTAATGTGCATTTAAAATAATGAAATGAAAAGTTTATAATATTTTTAAAAAACAAACAAGAAAAACCTCAAATCAACAAAATATACGTAAAAACTAAAGGAAAAAAATGTCAGGTAATTTTTGGACAAAAATTATTTTAAAAAGGAAACCAAGTTGTGTTTTTTCATTGTAATGAAAAAAAATTGAATAAACGGTGACATAATTTTTTGAATAAAAATGAAATATTTTGTTTTATATTTTTACGGTAATCGGTTAAGACGCAAAAAAGTATTTGGACGAAAAGGCATTTTATGACATGACATGTTTTGGCATTGGCAGTGGAGTGAGGTGCGTCGTAGGTACAAATGTTTTGGTGATCTTGGAAGAATTTTTTGCAGAGTCGTCATTTGAACGTCATCATTTTTTTCAGTTGAGTCAGCAGCTCAGATCGTGCTCATCGCAGTCAAATAAGAAAGATGACAAAGAAAGGCTTGTTTGTTTTTTAGCCCGTGTGCCCGTGTGTGTAT
>JAQFXM010005178.1:0-15475 GCA_034693345.1 Entomobrya multifasciata | reverse complement strand
TGCTGCTTCAGCTCAGCTAAGGAGGCGGAGTGCACTCTATGCTGATATGAGTACTCATACTTTTTCTTATGGAAAATGTTGCCTGCATTTTTGCTTTTCCTTTCCCTTAAGTCTGTGCAATATCTTACTAGTTATTTAGCTTCTAAGTCCAAGTTGTGTTTCCGGATTTAACACTCAATTCGCATTTACGAGATGCAATTGCGTCGATAATTTATGAAATGACTATAACATCAAAACTATGCACCTGAATCACTTCTAGTTTGTTGCGTTAGATAGAGGAAAAAATTTCCTCTCGATTCATAGTTCAAATTCTTCAAATGACATACTTAGGTAACAGAGAAATAATGAAAAAGCAGAGGAAAAGGGCTAGCAATGATGGGATGGTAAACTTGGCATACCAAATACAGAGACATTTTAGTGCGTGTCATTTTAGGTACCTGATCTATTTTTAAAATCCCATCGTGGCATAAACACAAGTAAATGCTTACTTCAACATACGTATATTCTTTTTTCCGGTTTGGTACCAAAACAAAGTGAATAAAAGTTTGAAATGGTTTCAATTTACTTAACGTATTGTATTTTAACGGTTTTACTAATCGCAGCATAATAAAAAAAAGTATTGGTAATGGGATAGGTTATCCCGCCCACTATTGTGTTAATTAAACCATTATTCAGTTTTTACCACTTTTATCCGTAAATATTGACACATAATAGAACAAGCTACATTGCCCAACCAAACTCCAGTGTCTTAGAAAAATGTGAAATATATGCTCTTGCAAATTTAAATGATCAATAAAAGGGCTCGTGACCCACAAAGATTGCTCAGAAATATTTTTTTCTATCATTTTTTTTCAGAGTAATAAATTCAAAAGACACCCCATTTTTTTATTCCATCGCATTTCCATTCAATGGTTAAATATACTTCCTGAAAAGCATAATTATTCGGTAGTCCTCTTTTCGATCAAACAGTTTTTAGTAGTTTTTTTTACCTATTTAAAAATACACTCAATCGAAGCACACCCATTTCTTATGAATTTGACATGAAGTATCATCCCCGAGTTAAGCGATTCTTATTTTTTGCAGAAAAGTATTTTTTCAGTTTTTATTAAAGAATTTGAATTTTTACTCTTTTAGCTGATCAATTCTAAAACACGAATTTTCTAATTAGCAACATTGAGCATAGCAGAAGTGTTTTCAAAATATAGGTATATACATTATGCAATTTATTTATATAACATTAATTTTACAATTATAACTTTTTTATTGCAGACAAACAGGTATTTTGTACAAAATCCATGGAAAGTTAACAATATATGACATAGAACATAAAGCTGTTTTTAATAATCATTCTGAATACTTAAATACAAAAAAGACAACTACTATGATGAATACCCAAACTTAATTTGTAAATATGATAAAGTAACTACGTTACAGTGACAGTTGTTGATACAATTACTTTCTTTTTTTATAGTATTGAAGAATTTTTTCATATTCTTCTGGTGTGAAATTTACCATATTATTTTCTACTTTTCTGACTTTCTGGACCAGTAAGCAACCTGATAATAATGTGAACATGAAAGCTCCCACTTCAAGGACAATATACATCGTCTCGCTTTCGGGCTGCCGTAAAGTATAAACTAATTTCCCAAGAAGTAGCAACAAAAACACAGCCAGCGCTTTAAATAGTCTAACGTACGGAGGGCGAAATTCAACGCTGGATATATTTCCATCTTCTCTCTTGGTGATATGGAATCCCAAGCTCTCCAGGTAATCAATGTCTTTATCACAGGATTTTGAAGTTAAATACATTTCAGTAACAAATATTTGTAAAAGCAACTAATATCAATTTTTAGAAACTTTTTAGAATTTTATACTGACTTCAACACTTGGTAAATTTGTGTGCTTTATACCTAGCCCAATATTATAATTCGCTTCATTTCCGCCGAAAGTGTCCATGTTGACGTGTTTTTACTTGTCCAAAACACTGCTTCCATATAATGTCTTCGAATTAGTATAAATAAATACTTTAAAGATATCGCTCTGAAACGCGGGTGCTTTCATTAACAATTAAATATGAAATCGACAGCTTATTAGTTTGTTTTTTCAAATATTGTCCAAAACACCTGCATTTGGTTAGTAAACGAAGCGTAATTTTTTTTAAAGCACACAATAAACAGTTTACTATTTAACATTGGCGAAATTTAAGCGTAGGTTTTATTCTCACAATAGTCTTTATGTTTTAGCCATCCCGTTACCGATATTTAACCATCATTTGCTTTTTATTATGCTGCGATAATGAAAATCCTTACAGACGTAATTCGGTAATTTGGAGCAATTTAAAAACGAACTATGTTTTGTTTTGCTACCACACGAAGAAAATAGAAAATATTTCGGAGTAAGCTTGCACGTGTTTAATAACCAATCATTGATGATTATAATAACCACATGGTGAATAAAATATTGACTACTACTGCTCTCCTAGTAAAGTTATGTGCTCTTATCATGTGTGTGTGCATAATAACTATGAAAACATCTTTATACAGAAGTCGAGATGAAATTTACTTAAATTTAATTTAGTACGCTTAAAATTCTTACAAAAATGTCAGTTAACATAAATGTATTCTTCTTTGTTACATTCAAATAATTCATATTTATTATGTGATACTTGATTCCTTAAAAACGAGAGGAACGAGCGTCTGATATCGTTTTCAATGATTCAGCGTCAATAAGCCTAAAAAGCAAAAACCGTTGATACTTCGTCTTGCGAGACTTCAGCTACGCTACTAGATAATATCTACGAAGGTTTGAATCCTTTTTAATAGTTACGAGCGATTTCATGGGACACATTTATCGTGTGAACGTTTCGAATGCATAGAGATAAATCGACATATTTTTAGGTGCTAATAATTTTGAATTGTACAACATTATGGGCTGCTTTAAATATTGAAGAAATTATATTGAGCCAAAACTTGAGGTTCTTTAAACATAAATGTGTTTTAATGGTGCTTGCAAAACATCAAAATGCCAACGGCGAGGCCCAATGAGCGAAAAACAGAAATACGCCAGCCAACAAATAATAAAAGTTTTGTTAACGGAATGATTATTCTAAATCTGACCTTAAATGAAAATGTTTGGGAAGCGAAGGTGTTCCCTAATGAAATATTCGTATACTCGTGTCAACAAATTGGAACAAAGAAGCTCAGTTATATTTTGCAGAACTCTAGAGAACGTGGTACTGATAATAACATAAATCCTTATTGCAGTGACGCGATTCACATCATGTTAAATTACAAAAATAGCTTCATCAATGAAAACTTATTGTGAGATGAAACAAAGTAAGTAAACGCAAAAAAAATAATGGGACGTATTTACGTAACCTATTAAATGTTTCTGTAAAGGTTGTTACGGCTATTAAAAATTTGAGACATCTCCATACTAGTTGTTCTTTCCATCGTTTTCAGATGAAATGCACATTATTGAGATTTATTATTTTAAATTTGAGCTAGGATTGACCAATTTGCTTCATGAAATATTTACGAAAACATGATGGTTGTAGAGTTTCCCTGGATTTAAGCCCAAATAGAAGATATCATTTATTTTATAAGAATGATTGATGCCGCTCAACTTGGTTTGAGAACGACTTAAATATAATTTAACTTTAAATTCTCGGAAGTTCCATACAATAAATTTGGACTGGATTAAAACTAAAATTAAAAAGAGTTACATTTTAACAATTGTCATTTATTTCAGTAAATTTATTTCTCGGCGTCAAAGATAGGCCAACCAAAATCATCTATAAAACACTTCGGAATTTCTGAAGCATAAATTATGATTGGAAGACCTGACCTATTTCAGTTAACAAATATTGCTAATAAAATACACTGTAGGTGTGCTCAAATCTTTAATTGGAAAGATTAGCTAGTATTGCAGGTACTGGCGCTATGGTTTCAACCCATTGATGTAGCCAATTTCGTAAGGAAATGGTAACCGAGATAAAACACATTTGCACAAATCATATCTTGAGTTCCCAAAAAAATGAAAAAGAAAATATCGCAATTATTTAGACCTCCACTTCACATTCAGGTGTTTTTATACGGAATGTGAGACGTTAAAACATTTTAGCGCGTGAACAAATATTCATGGGAATCAACGAATTCAGTGTGCGGCTTCTTGAAAAAGATATCCGATGTCAAACTGCTCAGTTCTTAACCCAATAAATAATTGAAGTATTTATTACGAAGATGAATTCATTTCATCGTAGTTATAATTAAGCTGGTTCGTCTGTCCATCTGTCTGTCCGTAAATGCTCTTACTTTGATATCCTTCAAGCGATTCTCTTCAAACTTGGCACACAGACTCCTCAGGTCAAGAGCTCAATTGCTAGTGAATTTCGGCTTCCTGGGTCAAACCCGCTGGGGGCAGGAGGGGGTCAAAGGTGCCATGTTGGCTTATGGGCAAAAAATTACATGACATGTAATAAAAAAATCATGAATTCATCTTCATTTTATCAACTTGTCTTGATATGACTTGTTAATTAAAAAGCCCGAAAATTAAGGTTTTATTTGAGTGTGCATATTTTAGTGTTAAAAGAGCCTTTCAAAGTATATAGACTAATAAACCAAATATTTACCTCCAAGCGTGAATGAAATGTAGAAAACGTAGTGTAGAAAAACATATTGAAATCAATTACACTTATTTGCGAGCTAGCATTTATCGCATTCATGGAATCTTGGTTTAAGTGAATTAGCGTAAAATGACCGTTTCTGTAGTTACTAGGATCGGGAACGGGGTATAGCAATAAAACCAAAAACGGAACTTACGGCATACCTTTATGCATTTAAAAACATTTCGGAACAAAACTCAGCCACAAAAAGAATGAAATTAAAATGAACCCATCACGCTTGGAGTTGGTAAGTGGTAAAGCAATTTTTGACAAGTATGTCTCGCTGCCACAGTTTACTTTTACTGAAAACTGTAGCTTACTGAGCCTTTCCATTTAACTACAACAGCTAGTTACAAACCAACACCTGATATTTGCTACGCTCGCTTAGAACAGTCGAAGGATATGTCACTTACTAAGGTCAAGTTATGCAAATTTTAGATTCGTAACGGTTTCTAGCGGATACCGTTTCCAGCGGTTTCAGAAACACTAATAAAAGAGCTTAGGTGATGAGTGGTCGACGCTTCTACGTCTTTTCCGCGTGTGGATTTCCCAGTACGTCAATTCCCCGCGACAAACTCCCAGAAAGTAATTTCCCCGCTAAACCAATTTCGGAGCATACCAAATTGCTGCATTGCAATTCCCCAGCGCGACGATTCCCAGACCTAATGCTAATGCCATGTTACACCTTACCCAACCTAACTTATTTTTAAAGACAAAACCCAATGCTAAGTCCTGTATTAAAACCTGATGCTAAGTCCTATGTTAAAACGCAACGACAAGTTCCATGTTAAAACCCTAATGCTAAGTCCATGTTAAACTCCAATGCTAATTTCATGTTAAACCTAACCCAACCTTACCTGATCTTGTTATAACAAACCCCAATGCTAAGTGCATTTTACACTGGACTTAGCATATCAATTTAACAAAGGACTTAGCATAGTATTTTTACACAGGACTTAACACAGCAATTCAACATAGGACTTAGCTTGCGATATTAACATAGTACTTAGCATAGAAATTTAACACAGGACATAGCATAGCAACTTAACATAACATTTAGTATAGTAGTTTAACACATGTGCCGGGGAATAGTCGCACTGGTAAATTGCAAGGCGGGCAATTTGGCTGGCCGGGACATTGGTAATTCTGGGAATTTTTATTCTGGGAGTCGGTTGCCGGGAATTGACGCACTGAGAAATTACCGCAGAGAATTAACGTGATTCGGTGATGGACTGACGAAAACAGAATTGAAAAAATCCTTGCCATTCTCGAGTTATTACTTGGACAGACATACGGACAGACGGACTTTTAGAAATTAATACGTGGCTTCGCTACTTACGAGGGGTGCTATTCAAAGTATAAGTTCACAACGGCTTTACATTTTGGTCATAGTTAGGAACTAATATAAGATAATTATTCCCCAAACCATTTGTCTCCATGGGCACCCTATGCGGAGTAAGCCAACTTTAAAGTTTCTTCCTTTACCTTAGCTACTTACAATCTGTGTTTCTTTAAACGCCTTTGTGTTATTATAAATACTTTGATAACAATATACCTAACCTAACCAACATTCTTAACCTGACCAAACCTAACCTGTTTATACTTAAGTCAACATTGTTAACCTTTACAAACCTAACCTGATAAAATGGAAACCAACATTCTTAACCTGACCAAACCTAACCTGATAATATTACAAATTAGCCGGTTGTGGTTGTGAGTTGCGGGTTCTGGGTTGTGGGTTCTAGGTTGTGGGTTGTGGGTTTTAGTAATACCCGTCTAGACCCCACTATATGGTTAACCCCACATTACACTTGAAGCAAAACCCGCAGGTTTGCTCCAGTATTGTAAACCATAAAACTAAAATCCATGGCAAACCCAACGGCTTACTTCATTGTCTGTCGTATCTCAAGCTAAATATTTTTTATTCCCAAATTCTAATTATATAAGTGGGGTCAATTCAAGTGTTAAGTGGGGAAATTTAAGTGTTAAGTGGGGCCAATTTAAGTGTTAAGTGGGGAAATTTAAGTGTTAAGTGGGGCCAATTTAAGTGTTAAGTGTGGTCAATTAAAATGTTAAGTTGGCTCAATTAAAATGTTAAGTGGGGTCAATTAAAGCGTGGTTGTAAGCCAGCGGAACGATAAGCATTATTTCCATCTGGACGGATACCGTGGACCCACATTTCTGCTAAGCGATAGTGGTTAAAACCAGGGCTTTGTTGTAAACGATCACGATTTGCAGGGCGAGTAAGGCAAGAACGGCCAGCTTGACGGCGGGGTTCTGGTTCAGGGCATTCACGAATTTCTCCTTCTTCAGTATCATCAGTGGTCTCAGTACTGTCGTCAGAGCTTCGCCAAACAAAGTCAAACTTTGAAAAATTGGCGAATGAACTGGAGCCAACTGAGCTACCAGAAATTGCCACATGCTGGAAGGGGCCACGAACTTGTTCTGGAACGTAAGGTTCAACGTTGTAAGCGTTAGAGGTAGAGGCTTGAGGATCAACCCCGGGTTTGGGAGGCTGGTTAGCTGGTCTTGGAGCAAGTGGTGCAGGTGGTGCTAGTGGAGCAGGTGGTGCTAGTGGAGCAGGTGAAGCTAGTGGAGCAGGTGGTGCTGCATTTCTTTTGTTGCCAGAAATAATTTGCGGTGGTGGGTATCTAAGGCGTGCAGCAAATGCCCATCCCGGAAGGGTTGGTGGGCCACAAAGAAAGGTTGGGCAAACGTTGGTCGAGCAAAAGTTGGTCGGGCTGCAGAAGTGCTGACTTTAGCGGCAGCTCCGGCAGCCTCTTGGGCATTCAAGATGTCAAAAGCTTGGAATCGGGGGATTGGGCAAGCCACTTGGGAGAATTGTGTATTTTGGTTCACCTAACGCCATGTTGCATCTGTGTAATGTAGGTCATACCTTAAGTCTGGAAAACCAAGAGTGGGCAAGTCCATGTAAAGAACACCCATACACTAGATGGGATTCCATGGGAATATTTCGCGGGGAAGGAAACGACACAAGGATGGTTACAGCTCTGGGGTGGCGTGAAATCTCGGCCCCGGGAGTTTTTGGGTGGTTGCCTCCATATAAACTATAAAAAATAGCAGTAGTATGCATCACTTTTAAAAAAATAGAGATTTTAATTAAATGTTTTAGTGACTTGTGGAATTTTACCTAAGTTTCCTAGAATGGGGAGAAAATTCTCCGAAAAATGTGCTGAAAATTTTTGATTGATTTTTTTGTGGATCCTTACCTTAAGTAACAGTGAACTGGATATATTGTAATGTGGGAATGAGGACACGGAGAAGGAAGGTACGTTGGTGCGAACACCATGTGATATGGGTATTATATGTGGGTGGCTAATAATGGAGACAACTACAAGCTGGATTTAAGGGGAAAGGGATAGCAACAGAGTGCCCTCTTATTCAACTGAACATTTGCATCTGATATAGATTTTCAGTCAACGTGAAACGTTGACTGGACATACAAAATTATTGGCAACTTAAAATACACACATACTTTTTACAAAACCACATTGCAATGAAAATCAGCGAGATGGCCCATGTAATCTAGTTACACGCTAAAATAATTAGTGTGACGATAACCAACACATCATCCGTGTGGCATCATAATTAGTAATACCGTTAAGTACACAAAGACAGCAAAGCTACGAGCTGGGCTGTGGCGTGTGCGTTGCTCTACACAATATGCTCAATTCAATGAACATGCACACAATACATTAGAATTAAAACACAATACTTTAGAAACCTAAATTCAGCATTACTTGAAAGGTTTACCAATTCGGTTTACAAATGTAAAAATTAAGTTATATCGTATTGCAGCGGTCCTACTACTTGATTAATTGACTTGTTTAATAAACTGGTTTCAAAGGATGGTAATTATTTTCCTATGCTTCAATAAATAATTTATTCCATTTTTGGCAGCTATCGTAATAATGATTTGAAGCACCAAGTGTTGCGGTTGACATTTAAGTGTTTTAAAGACCTCTAATTGAAATTAATACAAGTAGCACTTCAAGATATTCATTATTACGTAGATGAATCGATTCATAGTAGTTATAATTTTAGTTTTTTTGTCTGTCCGTCTGTCTGTCTTTATGTCCGTGTGCGCTCTAACTTTGAAACACGTCAACCGATTTACTTCAAGCTTGGTACACAGACACGTCAGGCCAAGTACTCCATCGCTAGAGATTTTCAGCTTCCGGAGTCAAACCTTCTCGGGACAGCAGTGTCAAACAGGTCACATGTTGACTTATGGTCAAAAAAATTTATTGCATATTTCGATAAAAACTTCAAAGTAGATCAACTTTTGTCAAGGAACAAGCGTACTACTTTTTATATTTCGTCAGAAAAATTGGTTAAACTTTATGACTCGCCACACATTGCTCGCATTCGATGCAAAGAAAAACACGATACGTATACATACATTCATCTATTTACTCATTTTAATGACTTGTCTTGACTTGTTTATTATTAAGTAGGTAAGAATTTTGGTCTTACATTCACGTATAAGAATATTATGATTTCTCTTGCAAAGTTTCCTTATTTCATTTCAATTTCAGATGTTTCCATCGATAGAATTACGTCAAACCACTTTTTTAAAGTTTCAATTTGCATTTTTCAAATAATATCTTGCTAAAAATGCTTCACTTGGTATTTTACAAAATATCAAAAGCAAATCTTCATCAAACAAGTTTATCAAAATTTGTCATCTTTTATTCAGGAAATTCAATTATTAGAACAAAACTTGTTTTGAAACTCAAATCAATCCTGTTTGGATGTTTTTCTATGAAATACCTTTCAAACTTTTTTCTGGGCTTTTGTAAATAGGTTCAGGTATAAACAGATTTTACCTTATAAATACGGTAAACTTAAGTAGCAAGAGTACAATAAAATGTGAACTATAATCCTAAAGCTTAATATTATAATAATACAATCTTCAAAAGATGGATCATGTATTTCGTAGTTGTTTATATTGTTGAAAATTTTTATATGAATAAAAGACATTTGTAGACTCGAAAGTATAATTTCTAATATAGATAACAAATAACATAATACCATTGTGACGTTATATGCATAAATATTAAGCGGTTTTAAAATTGCATTGGACTTATTGTTGCGCGTTCCTTGTAAAAATATTGATAGTGCTGTAAAATAAATCACCTCATTTATTACTTAAAACCCTGTAAGCAAGAACATAAATCAAAAATTAAAATGATTTGCAAGAATTACCTTTACAATAAACCTTTGAAAAGACTGCAAAACACTTGAAATATAAGTCTGTTTTCTCCAATGAAAACGGCAAATTTGTTCTTTCGGTGTTGATGACAATTTTCGGGAACAGGTGGAGTCTCGAAGATATCGCAAGCACAACTGAGATTCCACTTCTTATCCGGTAAATGAATGAGCTTCCCATTCACATTAAACTTTACCATGAAATCCGTATAACTTATTTTTCTCATATTATAAGTTTATAGTTTAATTTCCCACGATTACGTATAATGCCAAAATTATCGTTAAGACTTGAAATATAAATTCATTTCGAACTTTCAGGTAATTATCTGAGGTATATCTTTTAGGTGCATGAATTTCGTAATGATGAAACCTAAACTCTTTCTAATTTACGTATCAATTCGAATTGAAATATTCGTTATGATTTACTTTGGGTCTAATCCTTTGTTTTTCGAAGCAGGTTTTATATTTTGAATGTTTCAGACATCAGAGTAGTATTTTGTGATCCGGGCAACACTAAAAATCCAAAGTTTTTTCAAGCTACGGCTTGGGGCTCCAGTACTAGGAATAATCAAAGATAACGTTATAGAACTAAAATTTAGTATAAACTATTATGATACTAGTATCAGCCCAATTTGTGGGGTATATTAGTATGCTGGCGACAAACGGCGGCTGGACGGTAAACAAGAAAATTAATGCTAGAATGCTAGAGGTAAATTTATGGCATGCTCTAGCGTTCATTTGGAAATTGAACAATAATTGTTATTTGGTCTTCTGGGTGATAAACTGGTTAATCTATGGACTGGTTAATGGGAGGTAAACTTCCAAACAGCGGGGTTTTCCATTCTTTATGTTTGTCGACCACATTTTGCCATCCTGGATTCTTAAATACACAGATGTATTACAGTCCACTTGCTCACTAACAACCAACATTCAGAAACAGTCTTGATTTATTAAGAGGGCTCGGATAAAATACTTAAATGAAAATAAATCATAATCAACGAAAGTGAAATAAATAATGCATAAGATTACCGAATACAACTTAATTTAGTATGTACTAGGAATAATCCAAAAATCAATAATTTCGAAGCGTAATTCGTAATTTATACATACATGTTACCACACAGGTGTTTATTTTTCATCAGTATTACGCATTGCATACATAATACTCACCTTGAATAATTCCCTACCATTTCATAGTAATTTCAAGAGGTTTTGTTTATGTAAATACACTACTACTAATAATATAATGTTAAAAACAGCCAACAATGTTATATTTAATAAACGAATCAAGCGAAATGAAAGCACATTGATGTTTTTGAAAAGCTAAATTGGCTTTTAATGCATGAAAGATTGATTATGTTTACACTCCACTTTGTACACAAAAATGTTATTTGTAAATCGTCATTAAATGAATGTATGATTTACTTTCAAAGAAGAGAGAAAACAAATAGATCCTCAAGACAGGAGAACGACTTCGTTGTACCAGCAATGAGGACTGAATTTGGAAAATCAGCTTTCTTCTATAGGAGCATTTTATTATGGAACAAATTACCTAACTCATTGAAATTACTTGAAAATTTTGTATTATTCGATGTAGAGTTAAGAAAATATTTGTTAAAAAGCAGACAATCTGATTTGTGTTATTTTTATCTAATTGGCCAACTTTGTTATTAGAACTAGGTATGTAGTTGAATGTAGCTGTTTTATTTTATTCTTCCTCAAGTGACTTGGTCATGTACACAATTTGTTATGTATGTAACGTGTTATGATTTTTGTCACTATAATAAAGCTGCAATTCAATTCAATTCGGCCAACAACGTCTTGGTACAAGTCACTCATCTAGATTTTCATCTAGTCTAATTTCATTGCCGATATTTCTGCAAGCTCGAAATTTCTTTTTTTTAATTTGGGTATTGTGAAAAACCGTATTAATGTTATGATTGAAAACATTATACTCTAAATTGTAATTATGATTTAACATGGCTGACTTCAGATAAACTGTCAATAGAAATGAACGGAAATGTGAACAAAAACAAAGCATTATCATCTAATACCTGTCCCGTCACACTGTAAATGACATCAATGTCGTTTTGAGTCTAGCTCAACTAAGGCAATTTATAAAGTTTCGGCAAATCTGATGCTAAACTTTTATCACAACGTTGACCATACATGTTACTTCACGATCATATTTGTGCGCAGTAAATTTAATTCACAATTTTAACTTATGTTCATAAAGTGGCTCAATTTTAATCTTAGTTTATTTTGTAAAACTCTGATTGAAAATTGGATTGGAAAAATCGAACACAGTTGGAATTTTGATGGAAAGTAAAAAAATTCGGAGTGAAGTCTAAAGCTTTCACTCTTAATCCAAATATCAATTTAATTCTAAGCACAAATTCAACAATTTTAATCTAAATTAAGTATTAAATTTGATTTGTTCGTTCACTCATCAGAAGTACAAAACGCGTAATTCTATTAATAAGTCGCACTGATTAAATTACATTTGATGGAAGATGCGAACATTAGACAAAAACATAAACTTGGTATTTGTGCTTTGCGCATTTTCTTTTTTTAGAATACTTCATGAGAGATGAAGCTATCTGAAATTAAAAATATGGAAATTAAAAGGACATCTGGAAAATCAAGTGACTGCACTCCATGCGACTGGGCATTTTTCAATCCCATATTTATTCAGTAAATATTATAACTTAATGAATCATCATCACCTTATACTTAATTGTCCGTGTGCACTTCCCACTTAAATTGATAATGATCTCTAATGAAATACAGCTATTATGGTCAAAAATACCGAGTCATGTGGAATGTATTATTTATCTATGGTTACAATTAAACTTTGTCGTATGCAGAATTGTGGCACGTATCATTAGCCGTTTTATGTACTGGTTGGATGGTTTTTAAATACTTTGGTCGCAGTTGGCTTTGACACTGACGCCTGTGTCGTAGAATCTGAACAAATACTAGGATCCAATAGAATATTAGTGATGTTGTGCATTCAGCTATGACAATTTAGGACGAATCAAAGAGAAAATAATTACGCTCTTAACCTTCCACAGGATTATGATCAACACAATTGAATAACGCGACATGAATCAAAGTAGAATATTTTATTATGAAACAGTCATAACAAAAGTTATTTTTCACATATAATATATCTTAAAATAGATTAAAAAGTTAAATTTAAGACATTTACACCATTAGATATTCATCATTTAGCTTTATTTATATTAGATTTTCGACCGTGTGCTAAATTACAAAATACCTTTCACGAGAAGTTTCCATTTGGTAACTAGGTGTTATTAAGAACTGCTTTAGTACTTCTTATTGAAAATGCATTTCATGTCTGGCTGTGTATTTGTGTGTCTGCGTATCTGTGGAGGCTCTGTATTGACATCAACAATTGTCAAGAAACAGTACTCTAAAACTGAACAGCTTTGCAGAAATAGACATATAACGGTTGCATGCATTATAAATGAGTAAAAATAGCTTTCGATTCCATACTTTAAAAATCAGTAAAAACTACTGAAAGCACTTCTATATACAATACTTAAAGTGCTAGTTTTACTTTTAACCCTGACTTCATTTTTGAACTTGAAAGTTTCTTTCGGTAACATTGATTGTTACTTTGCTCAACTTTACTACTTTTTGAAAACAATACCGACTACTATCATGGTTATTATAATATAACGAAGTATTTGACTTTGATATTATGTTTCCATAAACATTTGACAATAACATATTTCTATCGTTTTTTTGACAAACGAAAATGAGTGGCATGTCATTGACTCCCCTTGGGAGCAAAGTACTACTATAATAGCTTTAACGCCTCCGCAGTCAAAACAAGTGTCTATGAAACTATAAATATTATAAATTATAAATAAAATTAGAAATTACAGTGTGACCTAATACAATAAAAATAAAGTACAAACATGCAAATATTGGACGAATTATTTAAAATCTTGCAGGACGAAGCTGAGGATTTAAGTTTTGTTCCACTATGTTCAATGAGAAGTTAAAATTCTTATAAAGATTTGACAAATTCTAAGAGCTTATTTTTAATTTTGCGAAGTCATTTATTGTTGTGTTTATTCATAATGAATCAACACCTCGTTGCTTTATATGTAATATCACAAATCCACTTTTTATATTTGAAATATTATTACTTAATTTTTCTCAATGAGCATGCCGTTGTTTGACTTATGTAAACATCGGCCTCGGTACGGTTTCATGCAAACACATGTATTTTGTTACATGTTATGAAACTCATTTTCCTAGAAGCGTTAAAGCTTTCTATAAACGAATGTATATCCGTTGAACTATTTAATCACTTGAGTAAATTTGGCAATTACCATAACAATTCCAAACGTTTTTGATATATTCTAAAGAAAACACTCACGAACAAATTTGTCAATTCGTTTATACATAAATAAATGCATAATTTCATATAGTAAACAGTAAGTTTTTTTTTAAAATTACCAGACTACATTGGTGATAATAAGATAGGAAAACAAGATTTTAAATCTGTGTTCAGACCATATACATTTTGGATGAACAATAATTTTGTAACTTTGCCGTCTTCTGCATGCTATTTGTCCAAGTTCACAAAACCTGAATTAAATATGTAACACAAATATGCAATTATCAATTGTGTTAATTAAATGTTAGTTAAAAAATGTATTTGTTTTACAAATTTGGATGGTTCATAGTGAAACCATCTGTTTATTCTATTCTTAGGTATGTTTGCAAGACATTTTGCGACATCATGAGTATCGTATCGTCGGGACAACAGAATTTCACTTGCGGAAACCGAATTCTCGACTTTAGCTGGCCTTGCGATACTTTGACCATTTGGCTAAACCGACTCCTTCTTGCAACGGCATTCAAATGCACGAGTATGTACTGATGATGTACTTGTATCATGCATTTTAAATTGTGAGATCAACAACTGCTTAACCTGTTGAGAAATGGATTCAGCATTTTCCTTATGACACGTATTACAAAGTTTACACTAATGCGCCATAAGCGTTAAAGCAGTTTACTGCAATGTTCAACAAATAGCCCATAATAACAATTTGTTGAAATAGTCTCGAAGTTAGACACCCTAGGTGATAGCGACGACCATTTGGCAGCATTATAGTAATTGCAAGGTTTTAACGAACAGTATTTGTAATGAAACATAATTTTGTTAAAACACCTTTGATCTGTTCATAGATGACCTAGATAGTGGTAAGTCGTCACATATAATGATGAATACCATTAGCAAATAAGGTTCTACAGTATCAGCTTTGGAAACAATGACGCCAATGTTCACACTGAAGTTCACGTGTAAACAGACAGTGTAATTATTTTGCGTAAAAACAAACAAGTTTTGTCACGTAAACGAGCCTTGTTACTATACCAGAGGTTTCAAACTTGTGGCGAATTCCTTTTAGCTATTAAGGGTATGCTCAAGTGCCCACATGAATTTCTAACTTTTGAGCAGAGAAAAACGCAGCGAGCTCACAAATAATTCAGCAAAGGGGCGTTCATATGTAATGGGGAACGGGAGTAGTTCAAAGGTGC
>JAQFXM010005177.1:0-15476 GCA_034693345.1 Entomobrya multifasciata | reverse complement strand
CCATCGTCGGCCTATTAGTCGTTTGACATCAAAAATGGTATCCTCAGGGTTTGCATATGAGTTGGACTTCGCAGAGTCCCCAACTTTTATAATGGAACCGTTTTTTTCATAGGAAACGTAGCTAGGTATCGTTAAATCACCATTTTCAAACGGAATTATAATTACTTTGTCCATATGGTAGACACCAACGCAGCTGTAGGTAGTTCCCAGATCGATTCCAATTACGGGTGGAACTCCAATTTGACATACATTTAGTTTCATATCGTTTATCATGTTGTACTTTTGAAAAAGCTCCTCCATCACGGTTTTCATATCCATCAATTGAATTTGCGTCAAAGGTTTCTTCTCCGCTAACCTTCGAAGAACTAAAGCTTTGGTTGCCTCGTGATAATCAAGCAGTTGGTGTGGCAGGACAAATATGTTGTCTACCAAATGTTTTCTCATTTCTTCATTGTAGAAGCTTGTACAGAGCACCAAAAGCTCCCTTTTTGCTGTTTCATTTTCCCTTAGTCGCAATCCAAATGTGTCGTTGAATTCCTCAAATGTACTTTCAATGTCGTTATCAAGTTTCGCTTCATACTCTTGTAGGAACGTTGGATGTTCGTTTCCTGGACATTGTTCTCTTAATTTCTGCATCACAATTTGTTTTGTGCGTTGATGACAGTCTTGCAGTTGACGAATTGTTCTGAATTGGGCTCGATTTGTCAAAATCGTGTCTTCGTAAAAGTCCTTGCAGTCGTGAATAAAATTCTTGGCCTTGGTAATTGTGATTTCTTGTTTTGCTACATTTTCATCGCGAATTCTTTCAAATTTTCGCTCAATGTCATGTACTAAAAGTTGTTTGAAATCTTGTTTGATGTTCAAACCAACCAGTTTACCAGTTGGGTCATATATTTGATATGCTTTGTTTACAAATTGATCATGACCCTCTTGAAGCTCCGTCTCGAGAAGAAATGCTTTGCCGGTCGTGATCGCTAGCATTTGAGTCAAGTAAAATTCTTTTGCGTTGGTTGCAGCATTCTGGTAAGCCAAAAGTATACGTTCTCTTTCTTTTTCTACAACTGTATGAAAAACACCTTCAAGGTGTACTTGCAGCTCGTTTGACGCCTTTCGATACATTGGGTTTTCTTCAGGATACGGATTCAGGTCCATGTGGAAACGCTTCATTGTCCTTTGTATTTTGGTCTTGTGGATTTTGTCTAATTCTTCATCCGTTTTTATCAGTGATCTACACCTCGGCTTCAAAAACAATTGCAACCAGTTTGTGTGGAGCTCACCCAAATCAGTAATAATGTTTTGAGCTCGAGAGTGTATTTCGCTGAGACGATGCATATGTTGACTTTTTACAAGTAAATAAATTTCCTCCAGTTTTTTATCGAACTTTTTTCGATATATCGTGTAGTATTTTGGCTTGGCACGTTGCATGTGCTCATCAAAAGATTTTGATTCATTTTCCATAATTTCTTTCATGTCTCCAATGCAATCAAAATCAAATGATATATTTTCTAAAGACAAAGTTTCAAGATAGCCTTGATAAGACGTGGCGTGGTTATCTATCAGAAGTGCCAAGTATCCCACTGCTGCTGAACGACGAAGTTTGTTTTTTTCTATGCAGGTCTCTATAGTTGATGTCAAAATTTGACGTAGCGTCGTTTCCTCAAATTGTATGTCTTTAGCGCTCTCCTTTAAATAGCTTTTACAGAAATCAATTGCCGTAATTATCGCTGTATTTGCAGCATCATCTATTTCATTGTCCTCGTAAAAATGTAGAGGATTGTTTTGTGTAGACATGTCGACTGATTCATGCAAAAGGTTCCGAAAAAATGTTTGCGTCAGATTTAATGCCTCTGAAATGACATTTCGAGCCTCTGTATTTTTCTTCATTATGGATTGCTTCTGAATTTCGAACATCTGTATTAGTAATAATTGTTTTTGACTAATGTTGTCCGAGCAATCCAAATTGGTTTGCCTTTGAAAGTGTTCAACAGCCAGTTTTTCTGCCCAGGAAAAAACATGCATTAGCTCCTCATCAGAGAAGAAGCTTACTCCATATTTTTTTTGTTCAACGAATTCTAGAAATAAATCATTTGCCAAATTCACAAATGACATAATTTTTGCGTCTAAAGTCACCTCCCATAAATCTTTAGCTGATAGACCATCATTCGAGTTTAAAGCTTGAATATAGGTTCCCAAGTGAGCTTTTAATTGATTTAAAGTGATCTCTTTTTCTGCAATCCTTTTAATAGGTAAGGGTTTATTGCTAGTCAAGCTTTTAGTGAATGCCAACATGTGCTCTGAATAAATTAGGTCAATGTCATCAGAAGACACAGAGCTATTCAAGCTATCATGAGTAATAACGCTATCCCCTGCGTGGGGTATGAGAAAGCAGTTAATTAGATCAAAGCATCCTTGGATACGCTCTCGTACCTGTACAGATTCAAATGATTGTCCAGGTTGCACTGTCAAAGAATCGTTGATGAAGTTTATGCCACCTTCCTTACCACATGGATATGATGATGTCATTTTCCAGTCTTGAACTAGAAACTCAAGATGTTGAAATGGCATATCTGGTGGATGATCTTCCAAAGCCGATAATCCCATTTGGACACACTTGTTAAATTGAGCAAGGAAGTCTTCTTGAAGATTGTCATAAAAATTTATGACTGTTACTGAAGCCATCAAAATGCCCAATCCAATTATGGCTGGAATGTCATCAGACTCAGTTAACTGTTCATTTAATCCTGGTGTGTACATAAGAAGGACGGCCACTTCTTTGTCCTCCGCATTATTTATTAAGAATGGTCGACGTAAAACCCAAATGCCCTGTTCCAGTGTGTTCTGATGACAATCTAATTTTAGTTCATTTAGTTGTACCGGCCTGTTTCTAAGGTCGCCGTAGTCTGTCGCATTGTTCTGTATATCTTCCAGTGCTTTTGCAATGTAACTGAAAAGACGGCTATTGCCTTGGATAGATTCGCCACAAACCAAAATTATGGAAATAGGACGATTGCCAGCAATATTTTCAAGACATTTGAGCACACCGTCATTCAACTCGATCGTTGGTTTGTTCCTGACTTTGTCTTGAGTGATTTTGAAAAGCTGTAAAGCAGTGTCTCCTACGGGATCTCCGGTGATGACACTTAGAACCGAAGTATTCGCTGAATCCATTACTTTGATCTCTAGTTTGCTGGACGGAAAAGTTATGAATTTAAAAAATTATTTGCAACAAATACATACATCACATTACATTATTACAGAAACACGTTTTACTAGGTACTATTTAACAATCGTTATGATATCTTCATTTGCTAAAATTTAATGTAAATATTTTGTGTAGGTTCATTGATAAATTATTAGACTCACAAAAATGGCAAATCTTTACGTTAAAGAAAGCTAGGTTAAGCTGGCATCAAAACCTGGAAAAAGAATAGTTAATAAATTTATCAAACAATTATTCTATCCAATTACTTAATTAATTAGAAAACTTCTGTCAACCAACAAACTTGTATTAAAAATGAAATTTTTACATGGAGTATGATTGCCCAAGGTAATTGTTTTCTTAAACTGGTCTGCCGAATTTTTAAGTATAAACTCGATTGTGCTCAACATTAACTCAAAATAATAATATTCTAGCAATTAAGCCTGTGGAACTTACGACTTGAAGTAATTTGTGAATCGCTGGTTATAACAAAAACCTTACGCAAGAATGATGGTTATTGCTTGGCAATTACAAAACGACTGAATTGATCTTTTAGAAAATCTCAAATGGTAAAAGACGCAAAGTTACACTCAAACATAGGAAAAATAAATTTATTTTGTGTATCATAACACATAACCGTTATAATATGCCTAGAAAATTGGAATATGTGCTGGCAGCTAACAGGTTACTGAACCAGCAAATGTAACTGATAATGTAGTAAGCCGGCTTCATATTTTCATAAACAACCATTCGTCATGCATGCGAAACAGTGTTTTGCGTTATGAGTAAAACAAAGTGTTGTCTGTAGTTACTCTAGTTACGCACTTTCCAAATTAAAATGATCAAATATTGTTAGAAACCGTAAATTGTCAAATGAATAGTCAATTTTAAAATTCTTCCCATTTTATCTACATTTTTAAACGATTAATATTTACATAACCAAATCTTGTAAAATCAAGGGAATCTGAAAAATATATTGTCAACGGGATTCAGTTGATATTTGAAAATCAATCACATAAGGCCAGTGTATCATCTTGTTGATAGCAAACTAACTTAATATGACCAACCACTCCGGTTTTACTTTGGTATAGTAAAAAAAGTGAAGGAAGGAAGTGAGTTGTGTTCAAAGCCTCTTAATATTTTGGGGAAAAGTGATTTGTGCTCCGACAACAATGAAACGCATTTTCATTAAAACGCATAATGAAACCCGGTATAAGTATTGTAAAATTAGATAAAGAGTGGCTACACCATGTAATAAGAAGATGGACGGAGCCGGACCCAACTGAGTCATATATCATTCGAAATCTCTTGTGGAGTATAATAAAATTATTCCTAGCAAAAGTATGAATATCAGTTGCTAAGAACAGTTTTGGGGCCTTCAATGTGGCCAAAATGTACGGTTTTAAAACTTTATTAACACAAATTTGAATTATACACTCAACAGGATTTGTTTTTGAAGAAAGACAATTTTCAGGGTCAAAAACCATGAAAATCCTTTACGGTTTAACTAGACAGTAACATATTAAAACTCGCGTTTGGCCCTACTACACTAGCCAGAAGTATAAAAAATTGAAAAGTCTTGACTTCCTGTTTTGTGAACAAGATTCGAATTATAATTGTTCTAGTCTCATTTTGCACTATTGTCTGGTTATTTTACTTATGTATTATTGACTATTTTGAACAATTTGTATTTTTATATTTTAAAAATTGATTGTAAACGGTGAGGCCCGAAAACTGTTTTTATCAGGTAAAATCAAGAGTTGTGCTCAGCGTCACTTTTGGTCAACTATTTAAAGTTTTCGAATGGTATATGAGACATTAGGGGCTTTGGGCCGTTCTTGTTCTTTTAACTAAAAAACTTACAGAATACAATTTACAACACGTGTACTTCATGTAAAAATGCAGTACCTCTTTTTCCAAGATTAAATTAGTTTTTCTTAACTTATATCCAAAATGTCTGAAAATTGTGCACGATTCGTCAAATGTCAAATGGAATGTTCACGTTTATCTTAAATCGTACATACATGACAAAATAAAGTGATAATGTTTTTAAACATGGGCATTTTTATTGTCCAATGTTTGCATCTTTCACTTAGAATTTGACAATATCACCCTGCGCGGTTCGTCATTTTAGACCAGAAAGTATACATTAAGGTAAGAAGGAATCTAAAGCAGAATCGAGTCATACCTTGAATCATATTTTACTTTACCTAATGGCTAGGTATGAATAAAAGAATTTACACTGGGTGGATCATAGCATAGATTCACAATACGCCCTGTTACTTTTCTATGCGTTTTTCAATGCAAAGCGCACAAGCTAGAAAGCACAGTTTAAGGTTTAGATTTTAGACATTCGAATAAAACCACATACGAAAACGTCAACAAAATTATATGTAAGGCCGAAACGGCTTACTAATAAGATAAAAGCTAATCTATCAAACTTGTTGTTTGTAATAAAAATATAGAGCAGATTACATGTATGTATGTATGTATGTTGTTGAAAAGGTTTCACTTCAAGATAACTGGCATTTTCCACTGAATTCCAAAAACCGTTAAGCTGCACTGTATAAAAGTATATGACTGATAAGCTGGACTTCACCTGGCATGGCATCAACCGAACACTGTAGAGTCGGTTCATCGACCGCTCATTTTGACATATCAATACAATGAACCAAACAGGTTCTGTCCTGATTCAAAATGTTTGATAGGAACAATAAATAAATGATGAATTTTATTTAAGAACAACAAAATATGTATGTATTAAAACTAACAAACATTTATTTATAAATCACCGGCACAACTAAATATGTATTTGCCCGCCATGTGGAAGCTGCGCCTTTGTCGATTATAGGAAGTAGTCATTTGGCAGTTGAAATCGATATGCGTCACATTTTATTAATGACACCGGTTTTAACGGGACGTTATAATAGAGTCGACTTCTTCTTAGTATACCTTGGTCTTAATCAAATTTCTGTAATCGAAATTAATTAGTCGACCGTTTTTTAATTGTCGAAAAACATATGGAGGACTTCTTTATAGTAGAATTTATTTAGTCGAACTTTAATAGTTGAATGTGCATAGTGTTGAACTTTTTAGTTAACCTGATAGTAATTTTGGTCATACAAATCCTATCTTTTCAGATAAAACTATACACAGCGAGTATTCAATTTCCATGTTATTGCCAATTTAGGATAAAATATTTTTTTTAAGGGAGCATTATATATTCTGTGTATTGTACATAATATGAGCAATTGTATAGTGTCGTTGACGAAGAAACTATGAGATGAAGGTCGACTATTTTCGAATAAATTCGATTAAAATCTTTTGTCAAAAACAATGTCGACTAAATATATTTCATCTAATCAAGTTCTACTAAAACGATGCTCAACAAATACATTTCGACATAAAGTTTTAAGTGGACCAACAAAATTTGATACCAAATATTCTTCTAAAATGACTATGCACTCAGAACAAGTCGACTGTATTATACCGACCTGTTTTAACAAATATTGAAATAAGAATTGGTTTTTGGTATCAACGTCACAAAAATTCATCATCTTAAATGTTTACTTGAGAGTTTAACTTTTCATGCTCAAGCAAACTGATGAGTTTGCTTGACACAAAAAAACTAGCTATCATTTTTTACAATACAAACAATAATCCCAGCCAACTTTACATAAATCATAAGGAAAAGCATACAATATTCCTGTATTAGAAATGTACGCAGCATCATGTCGTTTTGTTACATTAAAGCATTTCACAAGTTGTCGCAGTATACACACTTATCTTGTGTATAGTGACAAGCTGTAGCATATTTTACCGGGTTGGTGTACTGGAGTCGACTTGGTATCGTACATAGCTTTATTAGGCAATTTTTAATTGAAGAATTTGAATAGTCGACCTAAACATTATTGTCGAAATTTAAGTGATGACATTGGCATAGAAGATTTGTTAGAAGAAATATCTTTAGTCGGAACAAAATGGATTTTACTTCACTGGTTTGTCGACACAGGTATTTGTTTTTCGTCGAATAAAACGTATAACAAAATGCAAGGTCGACTATTAAAACTTCGACTAAAAAGGTCGGGAATGTAGTTGTAGTTCATGTTAAATTCTACAGTAAAAAAAGTTCGACTAAAACATTTCGTCTCCATATAATCTACTAAGACGCAGATAAACTTAGATGCAGTCGACTTTAATTTTTTCGTCTCCATTTTACCAACGTCTAACGCGATTAGTAACCTATTGTGAATTTGATCATATTATATTGCGAATATTATTATACTGCATTTGTCGAATGAGGTCAACATTTAAATAACTGAAAATTCTGCTGACTAAAATCATTTTACATTGATTCATTGTGAAGTGTAAATGCATTTAAAATTCAACCATGCATCAATGATGTAGAATAACTCTCGTATTCATGAAAATAAGAAAATGTCTCTGCAAAATTTACGAACTAAATAAATAGAAGGCCTTTTAAACAAATGTATCCTTTATCATCCAATATCTGAATCAAGACGTCTCAAGTAAGTGCTGCTAAAAGTATGTTTTGCACTAAATAAAACACTAAATCGTATTCTTGAAATGCTTTAGCTCAGAAACTTCTAGAAACGTCTCTGAGTACCAACGAAAAATTTAGCGTACAATTAATTGAAATATCAAAAATAAATATTCTAAAGCGCATCATGAAATAGCATACGTCACAATTTTGTCAACAAGCACTAGGTTCAGTGACCACAAATATTTTATAAGAATGCAGGAAATATATACTTTGCGTCGTCGTTTTGAGATAAAGAGTGTCTTTGTCTGGAATAAAAATGAGTTTGTGATGATAATAACTAAAAATAAAACCTATTTACAAATCACACATACGAAAAATACGTTTAGGTTACGGAACTAGTCTATTTAATATTCTTGTGTGCAATGTATTCGTGTACAAATAACGCGTCTCATCTGCAAACGGTTTTTTCATCAAAGGCTGAAGTTTTTCGACTTATAGCTCATAAAACCATAAACATAAAATTAGTCAGAAAACACAATTGCTTACATAAAGAGTACACAGGAAAACAAACATTCAAACAAATAAACGCTTTCAGCATTGTAAAAAAGTTCAATGACTACATTAGTCTGTTATACACACATACGTAGGGGATTATGGCTAAATGTATGCACTTTTGATGAAGGATTATTGAAAATTTAGCGAATGTATTACCTTGATGGTAATACGTATAGATAGCCTATGATCTGCAATAAATTTATGCAAAAACATTTTGCTCCAGTTTTACAATCTCATGAGTGGCAGAGCAAAGTACAAAAACTAAAAGATTGCAGGTACAAGAAATCCTTGTAAAATTGGAATCTAAACTTTGAGTCCATGTTTTAGCTAACTATTTGTTCAATAACTTCTCAGTAAACAAAATTACCGCTTTTCCAGAGGATTATAAAATGCTTCTCATTATTTACTTACCTTCTCTACAGTATTTTAAAACCGTCAACGAAAAGTGGCTCAAATAGTATTAAAATTGGCAAAATTTTGAAAGTTAGCTGAAATTCGTGAAAAGGATAGGCTACCAATTATTCTCAAACTAGCAACATTAGTAGTGCTTTTTACGTGGAGTATCATGATAATAAGCATTAACACGTTACTTGGCTTATTTTGATGCAATAGGTTATTTTATTAGTTTATTCAGTTCAGCGAGTCCAAGTTGACACTCGAGAAAACTCGTGCCTGCATATTTTTGACTAGGACCATTTCTTGGGTTAAACAATTACTGTAACATGAAAGTGCATTCAAAATTATAAGTTTATGATCAAAACTTTGATTCGATAATTATAATTTGGAAAGTTGCAGCAATCCAAAAAACCATGGTTTTGAAATCATGAGAGAAAAAACATTTTGGGAATTTTTACAAGTGAAATCACTGCCGCCAGATGGCTGCTACAGAAACCACAAGTTTTTGCATTAATCTTAATTAGGTCATTACCAATCTAATAGTATTAACTTTAAGTTGATACATCGACAAGTTTCATAACTATTTGTGATCAAAAGTGCATATATTTAGCCATAATCCGCTACGTATGCGTTTTGTACCGGAAATTCTGGATGAGCCAGAGACGTAATTAAAAGAAATTAGGACGGATTCAATAATATATTTGAATAACGAAAGCAATTTCTAGGTTCGATAATATTTTCAGAGAAATAACAAAGATTTACCACATATTTATAAGGACGGAAATATATTTACGATATCATTTTCATGAAGAAATTTGACTAGCATACACACAATAGCTTTACGTCTTCTCTTTTGGATTAAATTATTACTTTAGGTCAAGTCATTATGAGTAATAGCAATAAGCTTACTAACATTTATAGTTTAGACTATCTTAAAAACTTACAAAAATATAGCTCAACGTTTTCAAAGACAACGAGTGTGAATCTGGACGATTTGAAATCAGCATTTCCAGAACGAGTGCATGACACTGATCAAGAAAGTAGCATGGGTTCTATGTGTACAGCCATGGATAAACAAGCCAGTCGAAAATCTGTACATCAAGTTCAAGGTAAGTATCGTATTTCAATTCAGAAATATCATTTTATTACAATTTAACAAAAAGGGGCCATCGTGACTACATAATGAAGTTTTTAAATCGTTTCATAGTTTCAAATTTTTATTTCTTCCAGCTTTTAAAACAGAGGTGAAGGCAAATCTACAGTGTAGTGTTGAATCATTAGAAAGGATAGATTTGGGTGAAGAAGCAATCTCTTTAGAATCTACACTATCACACGCCGTTGAGAATAATGAGACAGGAAACGCGGAAAGTATTTTGCTGGAGCGAGGCAAGCGAGAAAGAATTGCGTCTAAACCAAAATCAAAAGAAATTTCAGATGAACATTTTAACTCTGCAATAAAAAGAAGATGGGACAGAATGGAAATCATCATTAGAGACTGGATACATAAACATTTTAATTGGAAAAATTACCGTACGGATATGTACAACTTAATTGTTGATAAAAATTGGGAAGATTACGAAATATTTTCTCAAATACCTGGCAAGAAAAGGCAGAAGTTTGCGACTGATCTTGACTCCAAATTTGAATTATATTATATAAAAAATGTCTCCGAGATCGTGAACAGAATATTTTGGTTCGAATCACAAGTTGAAACACGATTGCAAAGCTGTTTGTATCTGGAGAAACAATGTCTGGACGACGTTTTACCTCGTGATTATGACATAATTACGAGCGCTATCAAAGACCCCTCTATCCTTAGCATATTTCAATCTGTTCGAAATCGACTGCTAGATTATTCCAAGGATTTTATTAAAATGTATCTTCACAACGAATGTATCTTACGAGAAGAAGTCAAAGCCAGAATAATGATATATCACAATGAAAAAATGAAGAGCTTCATGATAAATAGGCCACATTGTAAAAACGATTTTAGTTCTTTTACTGCGGAACTTTCTATGGAACTTACAAAAGTATACGTCGACGTAATGCAGTTTTCTTCAGGAAAATCGAACTTAAGTGTTATTCAAAAATGTGAAGAATTGAAAGCAGCGATGACAAGAGACTTTTCCTCGAATGAAGCCATCAATTTATTGAAAATAAGTCAATTTCACGTGATAACGAAAGGCATTATTAGCACTTGTCAGCAAACATACACAAAAAGGATCAATGCAATCGCAAGCCATTATTCAAATGGAACTCATTGCTCTATTTTAGAAGCACAAAACGCACATTTAAGTAATGAGGTTTGTAAAATACTGGAATCGGAAATTAGGTCTAAGGTAGGCGCTTTTGAACCAGTGGTAGGCTATAGAGCTGAGCTGCAATTTCATATGCAAACATATTTTGAAAAAATAGTCAAAGCTAACAATGAAAAATTCGAAAAATATCTTCAAGCAAATCCACGCCAATATTTACACCTGGATGACTCCAGTGGCCCTAATTTAAACTCAAACTTAGCGTCTGTTCACCCTGCAGCAAAAGACGAACATAAAAAACAAAATCGAACATTGGTTGTGGATTTTAAAAACTGCACGCACTTGTCAATGGCAGTAAAACTTAACAACAAAACCCAAATATTGTACAATGAATTTAATGAATGGGAGACACCTGCCATTGTAGGATACAGTTACCTTAATTTAAAGTTTTTGTATGGAAATAAGGTGCAATGGTACATGGTTAAATATAATTTGGCACATCACCTGGATACTGACTATAAAAGTTCCAATGGCATAATCATTGATGGTGTATTTAGAACAATGTCGTTTGAGTTTTTGCTTGCCTTTCTTTTGAGGAAGCTTAAATACACAGCTGAAGCACAAGTGGGAAACTTGTTTCAATCTGTAGTGATTATTATTCCATTTTGGTTTTCCAGCAATCATCGTATGAAAATGAAGGATGGTGCAAAGCTTGCTGGGTTTTCTAAAGTTTATCTGGTCCACGAACCTTCCTGTGCAGCATTTGCGTGTACTCCGATTACAACTGATGAAAACCTTCTTGTTATTACTGCAAATAGACACGGTGTGAGAGCATTTCATTACAACTGTAGCAAAACAGATAGAAAAATTCGAATGATTAATTATTGGAATATTTTTGATATCAAATACAATAACGGGGTTTTGGACATAGTTGATGGAAATGGCAAAGGGTCAAAATCTTTCACAGCAGAATATCAAAATGCAAAGCAATTAATTATAAAAGATATTGATAGGGTGATTGAAGAAATGTGCGACGAGAACTATCGATTTCAAGTTTACGTCACTGGAACTGAAGAATGGAAGGAACTGCTTCGTGAAATGGGACAAGAGTTGCCTTATCGGCTCATAAGTTTTCCAGATGCAGTACTTTGTGGAGCACTTGACTTGAGCTTAGACCCTGAATGTATTTCCAATTCTATAGACGACATTCTTTCGTATAATATTTTTTCGAGGGATCTATCTATTCGGCATAAGGTACTTTTGTCCTTCGCTTGCCCAAAGAAACGACTTCCTTTTAAAGAAAACTTCATAGCAACAAAAGGCTGGATTGACTTTCTTGAAAAACACGAGCTTGATGAAAAGTATCGAATTATTGAGAAGCTAGAAGTGCAAACTAATTGGTCTAATCAATTAGTTAAAATAACTACGGAAATTAGCAAAGAAGGGATCTTTAAGAGCCAACGTTGCGACCCATATTGCAGCAGTGATGAAGCTAAAAAATTAAAAAGGGAGGAAAGACCCGTAGTGTACCCAAACTTACCAAATATTTCTAAAATAGAATTTCGAGCTGCATTAATTTGGTTGGATGAATTATTACCTGCATTCTCTCCGGAAAAATTTGAAATCATTCAAGCTAAGAAACAACTGGTTAAATTATGTCTGGATATGAGGAATAAAATAGAAACGAAGGAGCTGTTTATCAAGTCCAAATTAAATAAAATTGAAGTCTTGGACCAAGTTTCAGAAGCTCAAGAATTTGCTCAACATCAAAATACTAGTATGGATGACTTGAAGGGGCAATATGAAACATTAGAGAAGTTATTTGAATATTATTCCAAAAAGCAGAACCATTCGTAAATTTAAGTGTAGTTTAGAATAATTTTTATGAAAGTATTGTAGCAAAATTGTAGTCTTTCTTCGATAATCCACCATAAATCATTATTATTGCTTAATACTACATAATACTTAATAATAAATACTAAATACTTTAGTTTATCTATAAATAAAAGATTAACTACTAACATTACTTCTTACACTACCTTGGCAACACTATAGTTAAGTAAAGTCTTGTATTTATAAATTTAAATATGTATGTCATTTGAAAAGTAGTTCTTAGTATTTATCTGCATAGTAAACAAAAGTTATTACATCATGTTTCATACATGCGTATTGAATTCCCATTTAATTAAATTATAAAATAAATCAAATTTTTCAGAAATCCAAAAATTATTTGGAGTTTTGATGGACTTCCACTGCGGTAATAAAGATTATGACTTTCGTATGAGTAAAATATAATATCATATATTCGTGCTTAGAAAATTATTGAAGTATATATTGCATCAAGAGTTAAACGAAAATTTTCTTTAATTTTACATAAACGCTAGCATAAACAGTTTTCACGACGGAATTATAACCTGTGAACATGAAAATTAGTAACTTCAGCGAAAAATCTTATTGTTTTACATACGAATCTCTACAAAACTATCTAACCTATATGAACACACCATCATAAAGTTAGTAACAATATTACTTCTCAACGCAGGAAAACGACACAATTAAAGGCGAGCGTACATTTTATTGCACTGTTATATATTTAAAACCAGCTCCCGTACTCACTAATATTTTGAGGTACTAATTTATAACATTACCACTTTAACTATGTATACTGTTTATAAATGGTCACGAAAACCGGCTTACTATCGCTCGAGGAAAATGAGATGATTAGCACCAATAGGAATTGGTAAAGACCAAATTAATGTAAAACTTAGCACATGGTGTACGTGTTTATATAATTAACGAGTATCACCACATGTATATATTGTTTACATCTTCAAAATTTCATTGTTCAAAAGCTGACGAATCATACGTATTACAAAACTTATACTTGGCTGCGTTAAATTTTTCCAACTGGTTTACCGGTTTTATTAGGTTTTCATTAATCTTTTTGATTTGGTCTTATCTACTTTTTGATATATGAAAGGTATGTACAATAACCAAGCAGCGGAATCCACTAAAACAAACAAGGACAAAAATAATTATGACGAAAATGATGATGATGTATGATTGGGTGTCAGTTCGTTTCGATATGATTAAATAAATGATTAATTATGGTGCTGGTGATAAAGAAGTGTGTGATCAAGTTTGAACGTTTTTGGGAACAGTCAGCCCATTATTAGATGAAACTTTCAACAGTATTTAGAAACATGAATATTTAGCAGCTTTATTGTTGAAGAATGAGAAATTAAACAACGGTAGTTGCCATTTGAAGACTTTTACTTCATCTCGATTGAAACCCAAACCATAAGTTGAAATGCCGAAAAGAAGTTGACCATTTTTATTTAAAGCAATCAAACGCTGAAACCTAAAATATTTAGAACGATGTATTTGAGAAAATGGACGCCTTACAGCAGCAGTACTTTTATATTAACGTCGTTTGGAATACCCTGAAAAATTATTGATAGCACCGTATTTCCAGCCAAGAAGAATTACATAATATGCCCATGGATTTATCAGAGACCCTCAGATGTTCCAACAACCTCTAATGTTCCACCTCAATAGTTTTTTAGCTGAAAATGAAATGTTAGGAACGGGAGCTCTAATGCAGATTAAGATTACAATGACAATCCAACAATACGAAAATATAACAATTAAAACACGAGGAAATATGTTATCAACTTGAAATATGCATTGAATGCTTGCGCTTGTTTCCATGCATACTCAACTGGTAATGCAACTGATAAAAGTTTATGTTAATAAATTGGCCTTTTCGTCAAAACACCATTAAAAAATAAAATGATTTGAAAGTGTAAATGGACACAGGGTTTTTATTTACAAAAAAATACAGTTTATAAAAATAAAACATCAAAAACTGCATTCCTAGTCGATCTGAATCAACCAGTTTAAAATTAAATAAAATTCAATCTATCAGAAAATGAATCACAATAAAAATGCACAATGTTCCCGTTATACACGAGCTTAAAATAGTTAAATATAAAATGGTTTATAAAAACATAAACAATTAAGAAAACTCCTTTTCTTCACTGCCTATTATAAATATATTCATGGCTAAATTACTAGATGGTACAAGTTAAGTTACACATTGCTTTATAAAACATAACTGTTTATAAAAATAAACAGAAATCGGCAATATATATGTAAAGTGTGATAAAAATTTGTCATAATTAAACACACAATGTGTTCCCTTAAAATAAAAGCATTAGTACAAAATGGCCGACATTAGATAAACATTTAAGAAAACTCTTTTTCTTCACTACCCTTCTCCTTATACATTTTCAAACTCATTAAAATCATTTCCCGCGCTGTTTTCGTCTTAAAAACCTCCTTAAAAGCCAGACTTCCTTCCAGCTCATCATATTTACTATCCAAAACACAATAAAAAATCAAATTTAACCACATGTCCATATTTAATAAAAAAATATATATATTAACTTTACATTTAAGAGTTCATACTCACCTTGCCAAAACCTCAACACACTTTTCCTTCAATCTAACATTCTTCTCCTCACAAATTTGAAACAATGTCAACGCAATCTCCGTATCATACCAA
>JAQFXM010005176.1:0-15480 GCA_034693345.1 Entomobrya multifasciata | reverse complement strand
GCTCCACCGAGACTCGAACTCAGATCGCAGGATTCAAAGTCCTGTGTGCTAACCATTTACACCATGGAGCCGCTGTTGAAAAGTAAATGTCAATAATATAACTACTTTCGAATTGAATTAAAGTTATTGTTACCTTAATATAAAGGCCTAAATATTAAAGCGTCAAGTATACTGCATGAACAAAGTGCACAACCGGTCTGTCATACTGCATAAGATGATTGTGTAAACTAAAAATGCATCATACTCATACCATCTTTTATCCACTTTTGCATACATCCCTGTAAAATCGCAAATCTATTTAAGTTACTTTGTATCTTGCATCAGAGATAAAATTAGAGAAAATGAATATAAAGTTTTAATGAGCACTCTACATCCTACGACAAACTGCGAATGTCAGTCAACACAAGCGACACAGGGCTATCACAAAAATTGCAATCGTTAAAGATGGCAAGGGTCAACATCTGCGTGAACTGCCACTGACTTCTTCCCATTAATGCATATAACCTCAAATTATTAAAAAACTTGCATTGAATTAAAAACTTTTGCTTTTACATAGTGCATTCTGACTACATATTATACATAGGTATATATTTTTTAACTTCAAGATTTTAAGAACTCAAGTGCATAATATAGTACCCACTACCCACACGTTAAACTAATCAATTCATTGACTGTGGCCACATAGATGAACTTAAGCCAAATGAACGATTCTGAATTAATCTAATTTTAGTGTTGTATTTAAGTTATGCAAGTCAGCAGTATGTAATGATCAATCAATGATTAAAAATCATGAAGGACAGTTGCAACTTCAATTTTATCTCTGTTGAGCAGGAGCAGACCACACATCAAGACAACGATATAATAAGTACATAATTACACTAAAATAATAGCCAATTAATTAAATCATAAATAAGCAGTACGCTTTACAACAAAAGAGTTGATCATGAAAAGCTTTATAATTGATAATGATACACCAATTAAAAATCTTTCAATTAATTATATACCATAGAGAAAGCGCATAACCTTAAAATTGTTAAATGACAGCCACCAAGGGCTATCAAACACCACCATCAAGTACATCAATTAAACAAGTGCCTACATGCGTACTAATTACGAGGCCCTTAAACTCACTATAAAAGTATACAAGCTTCCGAACTTATTGAGTGTATATTCAAGCTACCTTTGTAAATAGAAAGTAAAATATATACATATATATGTACATAATGTACACCTATCAAACAAGATATAAAAGTGATACTCAATCTAATTCATTTTTTCAATAGTATCAGTGGAATTTGAAAGCCTAATAAAACCCCATCAACATGGTTTTGTAAATTATGTACCAAGTCATCGTCAAAGTCATACGCATTCAATCAACCTTGTCATGTTTGTTGCATGTAACGTATGTAATTATGTCAAGTAATGCAACACTCATGGACTACGCCATTTCTTGTCAAATCGCCATAATCTACTGAAACACGCAGAGTTTACTTTCATTGTTGCAAATGGCACATTAAATACTCACGAGAGACAACAAAGTGTGATAATAAAAATCTAAAAATGGAAAATCTTCATCAAGACTCAAGATTAGCATCTATACAGTTGATTCAAAAAAAATTACTACACGCACACTACCAACCAAGGAATAACCTTATTTATGTGTTATACCGTAACAAATTATGATAGAGTTGCGAGACTAGCAAATACTACACAGAGTATACAGCACTACACCCAATTTCAATCGCTTTACACTTGCATCTTGCATCCCTTTTTCAAATTGAGTGGGTAAACAGACATTTATTATTTTCGCCCATGGAAACACTAGAAAAATCATCAGAAACATAAGAAAACAATCAAATTGAAAGGGACATTTCGCTCACCCATTTTTTTCACTCCCACTCACACGAGTTCATTTTTTTATTATGAAATACCAGTGCATGCAACGCAAAAGAAGTTTCAAAAACATTTATCCTTTTTCAAAGAATGGATAGCCATTAAAGTTTATTGCAGGAAGATAGGAATGTAAATTAGGCATGCAGATTATTCACAACAACATAAAAATCCCGATGTATATATGCTATGCCGCTAGAATGCAAAAATTGAACGTGATTTTACTATGGCGACAGGGCGTTCAGGTAAAGAAATGTGGTAGGTTTTACAATATTCATTTTACTGATTGACTGGGCTCATCATGATATTTTTTGACAGCTTTGAACCAATCTAATTTTCTGACATCGCCTTCATTGTTCGCCCAAATACATGAACTATGAACATTCTTGACAGATTTGGTCATTGTGGGTCATCCTCACTCAACATAAGAAAAGAGCAAATATGAAATTCTCACCTCATCGCTCTGCATTTTCAGCTCCCCTTCCTACATAATTTTTTAACAATAACGAAATGGCAGAATGATTTAATCAGTGTGAAATGAATGAAAAAAGGGATAAATTAAAGAAATGAATCTTCTTTATTTAAAAAATGAATTATAATTAAATATATCTTATGGTTGGTTAGTTCTAGTAGTAAAAGATGGTATGATGATGATGATGCGTATAGATTTTAATTTGAACAACACAAATATAGAGAGTGGGCGCGTCAGGTCAGGTCTACATACAATAGACAAAAGTCATTTGCAATAATATTTATCCTTCTCTGACACAGGATAATAAAATAGTCATTATTACACTTTAATGTTTTTACTAATCCACCTCATTTTTTAAAGAGATCTTTGGAGGTACTCGCCTATACCGCCTCCACACATCATCAGTACAAGTTTATACTCAATTGTTGTACTACACATGTTGCGCTACACATTTAAAAGAAGGAAAAAAATGCTGCACATTCATTCATGAAAAAATTAATGAAAGTGATCCGTCATGCATGATTTTAAAATGAAATTGTAAGGCATAAATAATATCCTTTTTGTGGTTTTCGAGGCACCTCTTTTGTATTTATTAGTTTTCTTTAATTTACTAAATTAGAGGGATTTTCATTTTTCATAAATGAAATGCTTTACTATGACAGGTATTGTTGTACCTACAGCTTGTTTTGCACTTTTAAATGACTGGACTGATTGTGCTTGTGTGCCAATTGATTTTGTGGTATAAGGCTGTATACTTGTAGCATTTCTTCTTTAGATCAAGAATAGAAAATTCAAGAATCAGTATCCAATTTTGAAAGCGCCCTTTGTGCTATGAGCCTTATTGTCGGTCTAGACAATTTTTAATTTTTTATAAATTTTAAACTTTAAATCTATATTTGTTTTCCACTCGAACGATTACATTTTTTGTAATTCATTTTTAAAAATTGTGGTATTATAGGGAAGAGATTGAATGCATGCATAGTCAAAACAGAAACAGAATGCAACTCATGATTTTATCTTTATGCACATCGTAACTGATAATTGAAGAATGAAACTTGCTCTCTAATCGTTGTTAAAGCACATGACTAAGAAATAATTATCTTTTGTTAATTCATAGCCTCAGGAAATAATTTCATCATTAGTATTTTAAATAGATTTGTGTTTAAGTCTATAACAATTTAGTTGGTAAAAATTTACTTGGTGTTTCTAACAAAGACATACTGAACATTGGGGGGAAATCGTTTCAAGATAATCACGAATAAATTACGGGCTGAATTTCAAAGAGAGATGTCTTGAATTAACTACTGGGCAATTAAATTCAGTGATAAACCATTTATACTTTTTTAAAGCTAAATAGTTTTTGGTTAGAAAAATCAAAAATCGTATTGGACTTCATGCACGAATTTATTACGTTGCATGGCCAGTAAAATATTTGCAGAACATGTGCCAAACTCTAAAGAGTGAAAACTATGAAGTTGCAAGTGGTATTGAAGGTAATAAAAAGCATTAGTGAGAAAAGAATTAAATTAAATTCAATAAAATCTATTTGTTTGGATTTGAAACTTTGCTTCCTAAATTTTACTTTGCCGGAAATCACATCAAAACCAAGCCCTAAATTAATTGCTAAGTTAATGAACAAAGATTTCATTGTGGACTAATTCAGTATTTTATTTATCATATTTATGCATAGGGGTATTAAAATTAATATTTATGCATTTATTGTAAAAGCAGGTATTTAAAAAGTTCACCTGAGGATGCTGTGTTGTGATAGCAAAGCCATTGTTAGTGGATGAATAGTGAATAGGACGGAATCAGAACGGAACTTTCGTCTTTTCATTCTCTCATCTACAAAAATTAAAAAGGAGAGACGATTTTGTTAGGAGATGCACCACCATTTGATGTTTAAATATGAACAAAGCAATGTTTACAAATAGGTTAGAAAATTCTGCCACTTGTTACAAGGCATATAATCATTTTTATGGTCGACAGAACGACATTTTGCATACATCATAAATAGTACAACAGGGAGCTAAACAGAAAAAAGGAGTGGGAGGGACATAATAAAAGGAGAATATTTGTAAGAAGAAATGTGTGAATTCAAAATGAGAGATGAGTGCAGCAGTGCATTACTTTATTACTTCTATGATGAATGTGAATAAAAAATGAGGATGAGATGAGAGGATGTTGATGGCTTTTTGTGATACTCAATAAGATTTTATAGATGTAGCTGACAGTACTTCTTGTATAATCCATACTACCAATTTTCCTCCAACAGGCCAAAAATAGCTTTTTGCAAATTGCAGGTACACACATTCCCTAATCATCTTTTCGTCAGCTCCTCCTTTTTGAAGTTACTCACTGTGTTTTTCAACGTCGCATCTCTTTTTAAAATATAATTTATAGTACAGTAATCATTAATAATAGTAGCATTGCGTTTGCGCTCATTGTTCTTTTTTGAAGCTGTGTGTTTTACATGAGAGGAAAAACTTACATTTGAAATTACTAATTTAACAATTTCGTAAGTAATAAAATTTAAATTGCAGCGCATTGTTTTTACTTAAGCCGCTGGTATTAATAGCCATTTTATGATGGCCCTCCAAACTATCAATTACCCTTTTTCAAAATTTAGGACAGGGGGAAGGCGGAGTTTTGTATCGGTTCGCATTTGTAAAGTTAAGTTCACAAAACATTTATGGAAAAAGGCTGAGAGTTTTTTAGTTCCTCAAATTATACAATCATGTACAACAGCTTTTAATGTTGTGTGAGCGATGATGATGATGATTACGGTGTGGATGAACTACCAAAAGAGACGAAACTTAATTCATCATTATTTTAAATCATTTTACAAACTTTCTACTTGTGTAATGGGCGCAAGGTTTATTAAAGCAAGTATGTTGAGAATTGATGGCTTAAATCGGAATAATACATTGTGCTGCTTTAAAAAAGAATTGCGCGTACAAAAAAAGGAGTGAGTTTATATCGTCATCAGACGTAACCATCGTTATCAGCTCCACTAGGTTAATTATGCCAGCAAAAAAAACACTATGCGTAATATAGTTACCTAACTTCAAGCGAATTCAGTAGAAAAATATCAGGTATGTATGTATTTGAAGTATATTTATGTGTTTAAAAGCTCACAAAAAGTGTGGGGGATGATATGCTAGTCTAGTTTCAAAATTAGTTCATTAACCAACCGTAATGATGATTCATGTTTGGATTTTGGGATATTAGCGAATATAAAAGTTACGTGTAAATATACTTGTTGAGCACAAACAACAGTTTCAGACGGATGTGTTTTAAAATTTTCAATACAGAGTATACAGACACTTATATTTTAAATCGTACATACGATTCTTGCTGAAGTAGTATTTTTTCAGATGTTTTGTTGTATGCAAGTTCATGCATATCCGAACTCTGATCATTTCATAACTTGATTTCAGTCTGATACAAGTATGATTTTCATTTTCCTGAAGAATTTCCACAATTTTTTATAAAGAAGCTAATACCGGACTTGAAAGCTCTTACAGGATGCCCGGTACAGAATTAGGTTAATTAACAAAATTGAAAAACATGAATTATACTTCAAAAGCATATTTTAAAATTATATGTATGTTTCATATAGCCCCTGAACAATAAATGAGCTACGGCTACAACTATAACGAATCATGTAATAAGAGCTTCCACATTTGGCTGTCTATATAGGACGATATGAAGATTTGTATGAACGTTTAAACTATTTAAACAAACTACCAGCTTTAAAAGTTATGTTTATTAATACGATTTGCATCAATAGTATATGCTCGAAAACTGCATTTCTGAAAACACACAACAACATCAACACCATATTATTATGCACGGATAAGGAATAATGGAATGCAAAAAATAATGAACAATAACGACCAAAGCTGAGAAAAGAAGAGAAAAAATGTACAATGAATTCCGTTGGAAATTTTAGCGCAATTTGCAAGGCAACAACAACAAGATGTACAAAAATACACCGCACACATCCTAAAAAGAAAGGAGCGTGGGATTAATCTCACATTTATGTATTATTACCATCAACATGATGATGATCATTATCACATCAAAAGTTCGACAAATCTTTAGCCTCTCAGTCACTCAACACTAACAAGTAACCATAGCAAACCAGAGAACTGATTGACAGTGCATGTATTTCTTGCCTTGCAATGCATCATTTACTTTATTAGGTAGGCACACACATTTTTCATCGAAATCCAAAAAAGTAGCGTTCATCAAATCAAGTGCATAAAATCTAAACCATCATTGTACAGCGTACTGCATTTTTGTTTGCACATGCACAAAAAAATTAGACCCTCTTTTATGCAAATTACAAAACTTATACATACATAATACGAAACTATCCCTCAAAAAAATTTAACATTGAAAAATCTTTTTGTTCCGAACATGGTAATATGGGTTTGTAGAAAGACCATCCCAAATTACTTTTTAAGGTACTGCATTTTTACAACAACAGGATAAAAATCTACCGCCAACGCTGCCAGCAGTAAAGCACCGAATCACCAACCATAAAAAAAACAGTCATGGCAAAACAGTATTTAAAATTAACGTTTCAGTCTCCGGCTATCCCATTAAGATTATAATAATAACTACCGCTTCCATGAGAAGCGCCACTGCAATAATAATATCAACTCCAATTGTCGTGTTTCGGTTCTCCGCCTCTCCGTTCACGATCATTTTCGACGTGTTTTTTTATTTCTCCCCTTTATGCACATGTGCTTAAGAAATCGTTCAGAAAAACAAGTACAACAGAAGGTGAAGCATAAATTTCATATAATCTTTCTTATTATTAGTGAAATTCCTCTTCTTCATTATTGTACAAAAAGCGAGTTGGCGTGTACTCATCCATTTTTTAATCTCTGCCAATGTCAGCATCGTCATTATTTTGCACCGTCGTATCATGTCGTAAATGATTTTTTATTTATTTGAGTATTCAGCCTCACTGGATTTAAGCATTTTTAAGCATGCAGACAATAACAATATTATTGCACATCTGCTGTGCAGTTTATTACACTGAAAAAATAGCATGTGAATTTACATTATGTTGCCACCTACTGCACACCGCACATCGCACCACCGGACCGATAATGGAGAATGAGTGTTGAAGATGATGATGGCGTTAAAATCTAGTGTCTTTCATTTTCATGGTTCTCGCATTGTTCAGCGGCAGAAGGGCACAATATTGTTGAATATAAAGTCATGTGTGAAATATATTATTATACGTTTTTATGGGATGTTTTTTCTGACTACCGACGCGACGCTGATTCTTTTTGGTGGTTGGTGAGAACATGCCTTTATTCTTCACTCTCACATAATCCTCCTCACTGATATTTTTCATCATGACAACTACGTGAATTTCTTTTTTGCGTCGTGGACAAAAAAATAAATAATCGGAGGAGAGAGAAATAGCAACAGATTTTTTTCTCGTGTGTTGCTGCAGATCAGCACATTATGCATCATCAGAGCAGACATACAACAGAAGCCGCAGTGAGAAAAGTGCAAAAAAGTACATCGTAAAAACGATAGTGCACAAAGGGGAATTTTCTACACTGGTCATTAAAAGTTTTTAACTTGATGGTTTACTTATATAACATAAATTTTAAGTAGTTAAAGCCACAGGAGAAAAAACAGAAGGAAATTGCAATGCGAAAGTTAAAGTGCATCATCATCTAACAATCATCAACATTATGATTATCCCTTTTTTGCCAGTAGTCATACAGGTATACATGATGGTTTGTGTATAATATTTCGTTGGTAGTTGGTATGCATTCTATTTGCTTTTCCCCCTGGGCTACAACAGGGCTCATCTGTATACGACGAAAGTATGTTGATGCTGATGGTGATGTGATGATTGCTATGAAGATGATCGTCATTTTCTTCTACCACCACCAGCCAACGAGCGTCATTACCGCATGAGATCATGGAAATGTATAAATGGAAACAGTGCAATAAAAGGAACAGTAGCAAAACATAAGAAAATTATCTGAAAAAAAGGAAGAATTTTTAGGATGTACTTCTACCCGGCATGTTTTTTCTTGAAAGAATTAAAGAAGGAGAGAAACAAGGACTTTTTTTTACTGCACAACAACAGCAGCAACAAATATCACCAGAAACACCAGCCATCCATCCATCTGCACTAATCGTTTAGCCGACAGCAACCATGCAGTTGCACAGCGTCACATGAAAATTCCACCCTCGCATCACATTCTTCTTTTTTAAAGAAGTGTATAATGTGGCATAACTAATTAGGATATTTTCATTTTGTCTGTTTGTCTAAACTTGAAACTGTTTTGGAATGAGGGCCAAAATAAAGACTATTTACATTAACATTATTGTTTCGCAGCTTTGTTACATTTATTTGAAAAATATTTTTCGGATAATAATAATAATAGGTAGTATTAATTATTTCGCGTTACAGTCCAGCAACAGGAAAATATTATTATACACATTGAGGAGACTCTCAAAAGAGCATAAAAAAGTTAGAAAGAGAGGGAGAGAGAGCAGCACAACCTTTTAGTTTCTGCCAAGTGTAACTGATCAACGAAAATTACTTATTATAAATGCCAAGACGACTCAGCAAGACATAAAGTCTTTTTTGTACTTGCAAGTACGCTAATCTTCTTACAATATCTCATCCCCTCCCGTTTCTCTTCTTGTCATCTCATCATCTCACGTGTGTCTATGATCTTTTTTAGTCTTTATGCACTATATTATGCACGTTCCTCTTTGTGCAGTAAATCAAACTCCATAATAACACAGCGATGCAAATAATAGTTCTCATGAAACTAGGAAATGAGAAAAAGGTGTTTCATCATCATACCGTCATCAACATTCATTCGTCTTGAAGAAACGAGATGAAAATTTGATGTGATGTTGATGCAACGCGATGACAAAATTTAAATGAGTAACAAAAACAAAAAACAAAAACGAATTAAATGAAAAACGTATCTAACCCATAACAACCTTTCTCGGCATGCATTTATTTGCAGGGTTTCAGTCTGGTTGTGGTAATGTTGACTCGGTCACTATATTTAATGAATGAAGTTGTTAAGTTAGGGATGTGCTGCTTAAAACATGCAATTACAAATAATACTAAAGTCATCTCCTGTGATCATCATGATATCAAAACTAGTACCACCAGACTAGAGAATCAGCAAAGGAGTTAAATGATATAAATAAGAATGATATGCTGCTTTGTAATCAAAAATCCATTCTTAGTATGCTTATCATCCTTATATGCAAAAGAATATTATACAATATATGTAGCGTAACATGCCACATTACACAATAGTGGGCCATGGTTTTATGTCAGTTTTCATTAATTTTATTTTTCTTGAGTTCTGCCAAAGATGCATCTTGACTCTGTGATGTTGTTGCTGAAACAACAGTGCCACTGTAGACTATAGACCGTGTACATGAAAATGATTATTATCATTCATGAATAGTACTACTAGAAGTCTGTCTGCTGCACAGAAAGAAATGCAAGTTTTCTGCGATGCAATTCATTCATCACCTTCCGCCACCACACACAAGCACCACAAAATTTATGCCCATTGTCGACGGATCATGAGCCAACTTTATTTTAGATGATGATGAGCTTTATTAACTCTAAAGAATGAATTTCGAGAAGATATGCGATGCGAGAAACGGGAATATGAACAGAACAAATGTGCATACTTTTGTTATAAACAAAAAAGCGGGTAGCAAAAAAGTATCTGGATTGACTATTTTCACTTGATTAATACATTACAACAGCCAGATGTACCACCATAAAATACGGCATTGTTTTGAAAGATAAAAGGGAATCTTCTGTGTCAAATATATTTGTATATATAGTATATCCGTTTAGTTTATTCCTGTTTTCTCCATCAGCCATGCATAATATACTCATTCGATGCATATTCCTTTCCAAAGAGTAAACATACACATGTCCTTCATTAGTTTACTAACCGGCTATGTTTCAGTTGAGTGCAAAAAGCCAGTTGAATAGGAAAAGAAGCAACAAAAAATATACACTGACTGACTTCACAAGAGAACGTTGGCGATATTCATCATTGGCCAAAAATCTAACTTGATTTGTACAAAAATACATAACATTTTTATACTCTTTCGTAAGGAAATTATTCAGTCAACCGTTTTCTTCATCCTCATCCTTCTAATTCCTTCATGCTGAAAGACCAAAAGAATAAGAAAAAAATGATAAAAACTACAAGACATACAGAGGGAAACTAAAGAGTTTCTTTTACTTTTTTGAAAAGAGTTACGAAGAAGAAGCCAGGCAGGCAAAGAATGGATACTGAAGATAGAATAAGATTTTTCTCTGCTATCTGCTTACTGATCCTTTTGAATGTGAAAAAAGTGAATGTCATGACAGGAAAAAGACAGACAAAGTGACACTTTGATTCTTCTCCTTTTTTTTCTTGGAAATATAATGGCCCGGCTCGTTACTATCTCTTGGGAAGGGCATGTGAGACACATGTTCCCTCACCCTAACCAGCCAAAAAGTACACGTACACCAAAAACTAAACTAGATACACACTCCTTTTTACGACGACGATGTGTTAAGATGATAATCATGATGATGAGGATGGGGATGACGACGGGCTTTCATCTTCTTGGCGTTGGATTCTTCGTGTGTTTCTTCTGCCATCACATCATCATCGTTGACTGTGAAGATAACACCATCGTCATCAGCATCACAATTTCGTTATTACATAAAAATGCATTCATTTTGCACGACAGTTTTCTTGTCCAAAAGTTACAACACAAATTATTTTTGAATCAGCAGCAAAACAAGAAGTCGAAAAGGCAAGCTCGACTGTAAAACCATATGTATAAAAACATAAGGCAAGAAGAAAATTGAATAAGAGTTAACAAGATATAATGGCAAAAACAAAAAAACTAGCAGTGAAAATAATGCATTGTTACAACAAACACCAAAAAGACATTCAAGTATGAAAACTGAATTTAATGGAGTAGCGGAAGGAAGTAAAATAGTAAAAAGTTATGTCGTATGAAATGATCTTGATCACAAGGTTTACTTGCATTTATCTTGCATGCCAGACAGAGAAATAGATGAACATTTTACTACTATGTTTTTTTCTTTTGGAATAGCCATAATATAAAAAGCACTTGCCCTGCTGCCATGTAAACATTTTCGGAGAGAAATGGCCTGTTTATTTCTCCTTTCTCCCTTTATTTTCTCATTCGCTCCTCTTTATCGTCTTTTGTCTTGTTGTTTGACTCTCTGGAAGATACTTTTTCTTCTTCTTTTTACTAAATACTTACATATAACATATAGCTTCTTCTTCCATTTATTTATTCTTTTCTACTCACATTGTTTTCAATACAATAGATTGGTCCCATAAGCATCTTTCTTCTTTTGCTTTTCTGACTGTCACCTAAACAACTGCTGCACGTCTTTTTTTAGAGCTCACTTTTAGTCTTGTCTTGACTCCATATTTTTCTGTAAAATCCCCAAAAAAAAGCCATCCTGTTGTGTAACAACTTGACTGAGTGTGTTGTGTATGTTGTTACAATATAATTCGAGGATATAACACATTTATTTTTATAAATGCTACAAGGCGAGGGAATGTTTTATTTTTTTGAATACTAGTGTATCATACTACCCAACTGAGAGAACATATATTGCTGTTTATATGTGATATGAAGCAAATAACCATGGTAGCAGTAATAGAAATAGCAAGCCACCACCACCTTCCCTTCCTCCCCCGAATATTCTCATGATCATCTATCTATTCCCCGTTCTGCGCTGTTTGATGATGATGATGACGACGATGACATGACAAAACCGTACTTTTTTTCTCAAAGTTTAAATCCATGATGTTGTGGTGGTGGCGTCGTAGTAGTATCATATCATAATATTGCGTAGTAAATGCACCAACAAAGTGGCGAAGATTGAGATAGGGTATAGGAGAATTTAACGAGGAGATGGATAGAAGAAACAGAGAGACTGATACGTTTCATTGCAATTCCACCAACTTCACTGCTGTCTTATCCTCCAAAGTCTATTTTCTACTTTACTTGGTCTTTTTTTCTATTTTCAGTTTCCTTGTGTGTGTAAAATCGTAGACAAGGCAATATTGTAATAACGCTGCGTAATGGAGTAAAGCCGCATTCATGGTTGGTTGGCTGATTATTTGACTTGACATAGGTATATTTTTTATTTCATGTTTCTAGTTACGTGTGTTCATCATGTACATACCTAGATGGATGTATTTAGTACCAAACCAAGCCAATTGATGATAACGACATGGCTATATGTATATATTCCATTATTATTATCATACATGCTTACATACATCTTTTCTATTTTTACATACAAGCTTTAAAAAACAATCTTATCATGGCGCCATTAATACAACCCAAGCAAGACAAAATACTTGTAATATTTGTATCCGAAATTGTCAATTATATATTACAAGATTGAATGCAGGGCAGAATATATCGGGGGATATTTTTAGTCGGGATATTTATACGGTTACAGCTACAATCGTTGCACGGAGTCGTACAGCATATATAGAAAATGCATTGCATTGGTACAAACAAAAAAACTGATTGAACTTTTCAATTCATCATTTGTATTCTATTGTTAAACACATCATTATGTAGAGAAGCTATTAGCCTTATCTTGATTGCGATTGTGACAGGAAGAAGGATTTAAATGAAATCTCTGACAAAAAAATTAATAACTAACACTGAAATAATATGATATTGAGTTGATGCTGTATGCAAAAGTACACATGTTAAAAGCAGGAGACACAGACACACACATTTCTACTCTTGCCTCGAAGGAAGGAAAAATCATAAAACCAAAATATGGTCAAAAATGGTAATTCACGATGTGCTTGGTCTCTAGGGTAAAAGGTAAAAACTGCAATTTTATCTCTTTCTGTGGTAATATCTAGTATGATCGTGTGTGAGCGAGTGATGATGTGACTCATTCAGATAGAAATTCTGAAATGCTGCGTTGCTGCGCACTATTTTGTTATTCTTATTATTACAGATTATTATTATCTCTGTCTGGCTGCGTAACTGCCTAATTGCCACAGGCGAGTACCTGCCTTTCCTACTACCAACCATTCTGATATTTCTACTCCACTTGTAATGCAATAAATATTTTTAGAGGGTACACCACCACCCAATATTACAAATCATTATCATATAGAAGCTGCTTTTCATAGTAGCTTAACGCTGCCACAACCACCATTCATCACAATCATCATATTCATGCATATTTATCATGGAATGTTTTAAACAATATTGGAAAAGTATTACATGCATAGAAAGAATTCAGGAGCAGTAGCTACAGTCATTCATCATGATATGTCATAATAATCAGTCAACACGAGGATATGATGGACACACACTGAGAAAGGGAGTTTAGGATCATCACCAGTCAGGTAAATACGACAAACAACAATAACCTTTTTACAATCCATTTTTTTGTATGATGACGATGATGATGATGACGATGGTACGTGGTGGACACATATTTAAGGTTTTTTAGTAATAAGCCATGTTTCAATTCACTCAACTGTCAAGGAAATGCAATTTTTTGGTTGTTATTCTTTATTTAACTTGTACCTCACCTCAATGATAAAAGTTTAAGCTCTTTGCAGTATGCTACTTTTAATACCAACAACCAAGGTAAGTAGCATGACATGACAAAAAAGTGCAGTATGTTATTTAAACCTATTACATAATATGATTGTCATGTCATTGCATTTTGTGTATGTGCATTGCCTAAAACACCACCATTTCCCCTTCTTCCCACCTCCGAAAAAAACAAGGAGTGGCTGTGGAGGGTATGACATCAGCAGTGGACTCATGACTTGTTCACCCCTCTCTTGTTTTCCTTTCCTCTCTCGTCTTCCGTAATAGTAATCCTCTTTCTCTCCCTCTCTCCAAGTGTTATTATCATTCATGAGTTTAGTGAGTAGTGAGTCACACTCTATCGTACATCGTACCATTCATTTCATTCATATGTACATTTCTACCAGCAGCAACCTTTCATATCAACCCAAAAGTTAACAAACATGTACATGTGCAGACAAACACATACACACACACCTCAACAGATAACTGGAAGATAGCAAAAAGAGCACAGGGTATCACCAGAAAATGAAGCAAACAGAGAGATGGGAAAAGAGAGAACGAAAGTCATCTCTTTCTCACTTCAATTGCCCGTTTATATTTGATAAAGCAAGTTAATTTTTTCTCCTCTGTTTGTCTAGCATTTACCACCACCACTACCACCATATCACCAAAAAGGACATATAGAAAGAAAGAATTACTAATGCATCTTGATCTTTTGCTACATAACCTTACTACTACACTTGTTTGTGACGATGGTGGAAGTATTGTTAATAGGAAAAGTCATATTATGTGGCTTTTTACATCGTCACACCGAGAATACTAGTGCGAGCTGGTGTGCTGGTTGCTTTTTATTATTTTTATGGTTGCAACTAATACCACCTTCCACCACCACTTCTCTGCTGCACTGCTACAAACAAGCAAAAGACCATATTTACCAGTTTCTCTATTAGGTGCATTGTTTTTAAGCTGCTTTGAGCTTCTTTCCTTTTTTCTATTTATGTCAAGTTGGTTGAAAGCTAAATTTGGTTGAATGTTGTACATATTTTGGGGGAATGCCGCAATGAAGATAGAAATAAAGACACCGCTCCCAACACCCTCGACAAAGGTAGTTGAACAACAGGAAAAATTATTATGTAAGCGTGCGGCAAAGAATAGCACGGCACGACATTGTAAAAAAACCAACTCTAAAGTCAAGTTTTAATAGACATATAAACTCTAACAAGCTTGTTTTTCTTTCCCCTAAAAAACTGTTAAATTATATGATACGCAAGTATATGAATGAATGATATAAAAAATGAAGATTGCAATTATGGCAGCAACACAACAACGAAATCAGGTATTTTGTGTACATAGCCATTGGAATATATTTTAGATCGGGTGTAAAAAGCGTACGTGATATTTCTTACGTGACGCAGCGCCGGTGGCACCGGGTTTTTGAGGGCTCACTCGGGTTTTTTTGA
>JAQFXM010005175.1:0-15481 GCA_034693345.1 Entomobrya multifasciata | reverse complement strand
TCTAAAGGTCCTCGTGCTCGTAGACTGGTTAACTTCCCTGAACAATGAAATGCCTGGCTAACTAACTTCCTTACAGTGCCACCACTTATAATTAATCTGCAGGTGCAATGCGTTTCTAACTGTGAACGCTAAATTAATTACAAGAAACACAAGAAGATAGTTTTATAGCACTTTATTTTATTCAGTAACCATTTAATTATAAATTACTGCTTATGCTGCACATATTTTTCTCTACTTTTACACGACATGAATATTACAATCAATTTTTTCTCAATTCAACTCTACTCTACTGAGCTCGCTGGCTGCTTACTCACTTGTCACATTCACACAAAGAAAAGGAAAAGCAACGTTGCGCTACAGACTGCTTCCAGAAGCTTCGATGCCATGCCGTCTGCCAGCACTTCCGCTACATTTACATATACAAAATTCAAGGGGCAATTCAAGCCAAAACATACATACATAATATTTTACATATAAAATTCTACAAACCACAAATAAGTTTTCACAACTACGAAGCATTGCTTTTTTGCATTTTGCCTTGAGAATGAACGAAGTGCATAACCATTTAGCTTTACTTCACGCTTTTCGTATGGTGTGTAACTGAACAGCGTTACAATATTTTGGCAAGCTAGAAACATGTTTTTCTCTTTACTTTCAACGCAACGCGTTGCAACGGCAGTGTATAAATCCTCGTTAGCATTTTCATACGGCTATCAGTTGTGCTCTAGCCATCTCGACGATCACTTTGATCAGAGTGCTGAGTATCATTGAAAGGTAAATATTTTTCAAAATATTATTAAAAATTAAATTTAAAAGTTGGGATAATTCCATACAACCGTTCTGTATCACATACTAGAGAAATATATGTTTGTAGAAAATAAACATATCTTCTTAGATAACCTGTTTAAATAATTTCAGTAAAAAATATAAAAATATTACTTCTAAAGCATATTTTATCAATTTGATTCTTCAAAAGTGTTTTTCATACATTTGGTGAAAGCTGCATTTTCATACACATGTTAACAAATACAGCAGCAAGAGAAGCGATATTTTTATCAAGGATACCATACATTTTGTGAGCTAGTCTCTATTCATTTCATACACATGTAGTAGTGTCGTTCGTTGTGTAAGAATTTTCTTTCTCAGCTCAAATCTCTCTATTAAAGAAGAACAAGCCGCGACTTTCCCTTTCCTGTTGTCTAAAATATATCCAGTAGCATGCGCCGCTGCATACTTTTAGTTCCAAAAATAGACTTTTGTAGAATAGCGTAAAAGGCTGTAGACTATTTTTCCTTCCTTGTGTAATATTCCAGAGAAATCTCCAGACGAAGCTTTCACTCCCGTTGAAAAGCATATACTAAGCTTGTTCCGAGATAATATTCGGTGGAAAAAAACTGTTCTGTGGATTTCAGATGTCCTTGTGCTAGAAGAGGCTGCATATTTCCCAACATACACGCACTGTCATTTCTCCTACGCATTCCACTCCATTTTTTTTCACTCCAGTACTTTCTGCTGGTAAAACCGGCAGTAAAAAGAAAATACATGTAGAGATAGATAACCAGCAACATTTCCACAAAGCATGACTGCATAATTTTTTTGGTGTTGAATTGCTAATTTTTTTGACTGATATATATTTTTATTGTAAATTGCAGCACTTCTCTGGAATAGATCGGAGAGTATGGTCGAGCTATAAGTTGAGTGAGACTTCAAAATAAATATATGATACACAAGGTCCTTTTACAAGTTATCCAGACAAGACGTGATATCTTCATCTCTGTGCATAATTTGAACAAGTTTCGGTGAAAGTTTAGGAAATTCCAGAAAAAAACAGGAAAACGAAGGAATTGTCTATGTGAAAGTGAGAAAGCAGAGAAAAACAGCCAAATATTAAATACCGTGGGAGTAAACCTACTTTCTCTTAGTCTTTCTACTAGTTTTTTCGCGTTATATAAATAGTAGTAAAACATCAAAGTATAGAATTTCTTTGCAATTTTAACCTAAATTGATGATAGCAGATATTTTCTGCTAGACCAAAGGCACACTGGACACTTTACTACTTTCAAGACGTTCCTTTTACTATCACTCTAATCGGCCCCATCACCACCGAATTCAGTCATCCTTTCCTTTAGTTAAAATAAGGAACAAAGTTATGGCTGATATTGGTAAGTCATAAGATCTCTTGCTTGACATTAAAAATTCAGTAAAAAAGCGATTTAGCTGCCATCGTAACAAGTAATTGCTATTGCTACTACACCCATAATTAATGAATTTTCTTCCATGAACATAAGCCAATTAGTTTTATCCTGATTGTGTAGCCAATTTAATTTTTATGTATTTTGTAAATAACGCTTATTTTATCGCTTTTCACTAACAACACCTGAGTCATAAGGTAACATACTTTTGGACTATACCTATCACTATCACCAATTTGTTCATCCACTTAAGATCTGAAGGACAAACATAAAAGCAGTATACACACACGTAAGTTGAAAAAGCTTAATTGCATTATTTTGGAGACTTGGAAAGTGTATAGCATCAGCATCTACAAAAGTGATTTTTTTTGACATACTAACAACTAAAGTCCATATTGTGTTTTAAAATGACAAAGCAACCTTGTATTAATCTTTTTTGCACTATATTTTACGGGTTTGTCCTTCAAGCCAGATAGTTAAGTTATGTTAGTACTTAGCACAACAGGATATTGCCCAAGCATGTCGCACCACTTGTGCGTTTCGTTCATTTAATTTTACGCTACTCATTCGAAACCTTCAAAAAGCGGGGTTTTGAGCTTGACTGCATACGGCAACTTTTGTTTTCTCTTGAAAATTATGCATTCTTCTGTCTCGAGTCGCGACAAACAACTTTCGTTGAACATAAAAGTATAGAAGCAATATTATGAAAGCTATTAAAACTTTAAACGCAAAGATAACAACATCTGCATTTTTAAGAAATGTTTGTGTACGGTTGAGTGTACATTACATGAGTTATTCGGCAGTAAACATCAAATTGATGTATGGAATGTTTTAGGAATTTAAAATGGTTGTTCAATTGCGTAATTGGCCTATTGACCCCATAGTATTGGGTTGCAATTCAAAATCTTGGAAGCGTCTTTTAACACCATGACCTGATAGAATATATGATATACAAGATTGAAAATGGAACTTGAGACGTTTTTTAACAAAAAAAACAGAAGAAGATGCTTACTTACAGTCCAGCTAAAAATTCCTTTAGACTATAAATACAATGTTTGAACTAAAGCATGATGATTTTTATAGATAAAATATCGTTGCCAATTTTTTTGGTTTAAAAAATAGTGCATGGTGTCCCATTTCATGTTTTCACTTATTAAATTAGAGACGAATGGCTGAGTTAGTGGCTTGGACTTAATTTTAAGACGTAACGTAACAAGAATACGTGATTATACTGGTTTGGTTTCGAGACAAACTCGGTTTTAACTTAAAAACAGTCTCGAAATAATATGTACCAAATAAACAAGCATGTTTATCTGGTGGTGAAAATAGGGCATACGGATCAAAGTCATGTGCCGTTTTTTGCACTTGGCATCAAATGATTAAAAAATGACTATGATGTTTTCTACTTTACGATTACATTCTTCCTTTCAAACCGTGCATGGTTGATGGAGCCACGTTTCATTTTTTCTTGCTCGCAGAAGCCTTGATGGGCCACGGGATAAAACGTTGTGTAACTTTTCGTTTAGTTTTACTAAATAAACAGCTTTTTATCCTTGCTTGACTTTTAGTAGAATTGCAGTAAAATTAAAAAGTTGAAAAATGAAGATGATAAGAAATACTGACATGACTGACATTTGCGCTTTCTTGATATTTTAGACGTTATGAATCGTCCTTGGCTGTTCAATAAGCCACCTGGAATGGCCCCCAGTCCAAAATTAGACACCATTGGAGTTGGTGTTTCTTCCTTGATGAGTGGTTCCAGATCCAATTCTTCCATGATGACTGGTGGTTCTACACCCGGACTTTCAGTGTAAGTACTTTTAGCAGGTTGTTTGCTGCTGGTGTAGATGAGCATCGTTAGTTTTCTTGATGAAATTTTAATATGAGTACGCATTAAATTGTAATCAGGCAAAATGCATGGCATCGATCGGTATTCTTTTTAAAGCAATAACGTTTTAAAGTTTTCCTCAAGTTAACTTAGGAACAAAACAAAGTAAGCCTAGTTAATTCAGAGTGAGATGCTCAAAACGTAGAAAAATTAGATTTATAATTGAGATACACAATAAAATGTGTTGGCTTTAGTCTCCAATCACCAATTAGTCAGTCTATTTCACGCGAGAAGAAATTTTTTATCTTTACAAAATTGAAGCCCCAGAGAACTTCCAAAAAAAAACTTAAAATATATTCTTCGTAGCAGCTTTATCGACGCCTTCATGCAGTTGAGTTGTGTCAATACGTAGAAAAGGATTACGTCTGTGACACGAATTCACCAATTTATCATGTGGCCTTGCTTTAATCAACTACATTTTTCTTCTATAATTTTTTCTATTGTTGTTTTTCAGCGTAGTTTAAACTCTTTCAAATGTACAAAACCCGAAGCATGCATATTTTTACATTTCCAACCAAAATTTCCTCATCCCTTTTTTGAGTGAATACCATTGCATTGTATGCATGTTATATGATGAATTTTTATTCGAGATGCCCATAAATAGCTGAATTTTTATGATATACTTTGGCTGCTTTCCAAAATAGAAAGATTTACTTTAATGTGAGCAACAACACCCAACAGCATCCTTCAAACACACTTTTGGTTCAGTAGCACCCAGCTAAGCATCAAGGATTGTTTAGTCATGCAAAAAGTATGCAAAACCACTCTTTCTCTTTCATCGCTTTTCGCAGCTTTTTTATGTACCAAACTTTTAAAAAGTACACATAACTACGTAATCATGAGAAACAAAAAACCGAACACCCCAGCACTCTATGCACTGCCAGCCAAAATGAATACGACGAAAGCAAGCCTCGATGACTAATCCTGAGAAACTCTGATCACCACTGATATGTAGTGGGTTGTATTTGTGTTATTGTCATGTGCATTTTCCCGAATTTTTTAATCCCAATTCATCAGTTTTAAAAGTTCTCATCACATGTCTCCTAGTTTATTTGTTCAAATTTTTTTATTGGCACTGCTACTGTATGAAATTTACATTAGTCAAGTATGCTTTACTAGTACAACTTTTATACTTGTAGCAAAATTAGCACTTGAAACTTGTCATCATTTTCATTAAATCTGATTTGATTACCTTAACGTATCTGCGCAGTAAAATAATAAACAAGCATTAAATCCAAGATTGGATTTGGAACTATAGGACGGTAGTATAGTGATGATGATGTAATGTAGTTAATTTCCATCAAGAAAACAACAACAGTTTTGTTGGCTAATCTAAACATTTATCTTCAATAAAAAATGTTTTAATGCTTTATGTATTTTGTTTACCAGACACGGATCGGGTTTGGATATAATGAGTCAAATTAATGAGATCTGTGAAGGATTGTACCTCAGCTCAGCGAGGGCGATAAAAGCAACGAAACTTCGAGAGTTGGGAATCACTACTATAATCAATGTAACGATCGAGCTGCCGACACTCCCGTGGGATAAGGTAAATATGCAAATTTTTCTTGTTATGTATGCGCCAGTAAAAGGCATAGTTCTAAAAACTAAAAATTCATTGGCTCCGGTAAATCCATAATAATATGCTTATAATGGCTTGCTCCAGGAAAGTTTGTACATTTACATGTTGTATGCACACCTTAAGAAAGTTAGATGAAAGCAGAGGAAAAATTGAAATCCAGCAGAGTTTCCACTGAAATGACTATGATTTACTGTAAATAAACGTGTCCTGATGATCATAAATTATGCCGCTTAATCAACTAGACAGACAAATAATAGCCTTTTGAATAGAATTTAGACTCTCTACTATCGTTAGATGGGTAGACGTAGGGTAATGTATATTTTCCGACGTGCACACCTTGAAGTGATTATTCGACAGAATCAAGGTGAAGTCATTCAATCGTGAGACTTTATTATGCAGAAGGAAAACTCTATTGTGTATTGTTATACTACAAACACGAAAATGGGGAAATTCCCATATGAAATTTCACTTAAGCATAATAATGATGTGTAGTGAAACATGGAAAAAGTTGTAAGGTAAATACTATAGGCTTTCTCAGATTTGCAATCAGCGATCATGATCACTTTCCTTCGCCAGGGCCATCAGCAAAGTTGTTGTTGATAAGCATGTCTAATGCACTACACGAGGATCATTACTTGCACGTGGTTGACTCTGACACAATTAAAGTACATCGATTTAGATAAAACACGCATATCAAATTTTACTACACTAGATGTTCAGTTCAGCTAAAGTTCCATCAAAGCATATTTTAAGGTTACATTGAATATTAGAAAGGTATATAAAAGTGACTTTCTAGAATATCAAATTCTTTTAAAAGTTTGTACAAAAAAAGTTTATGTTTATGAATATTATTAACTTGCATAGCGTGAATTCCTCCGCTCCATACAAACGAGAATCAGTGAGTAGAGCAGAGAATTTATTCGCATTATTTACGGTAAACACATAGTTTACCCGGGTAAATATTTTGGTCAGAGGCCAGAAAACGTTCCTCTAGCAGATGAATTGTAATAATAACATAAAAAATATAAGCGCGTGTTAAAAAATATGTGATGGTTGTAAGAAAAACAACACACGTTGTAGTGGTTTTTGGCTGACGCCATGCACATTCCGTTCAGGCCACATTAAGTATCATCTCACAAGATCGACCCACTTGGTTTTGATACAAAGTGACGTTTTTTAGACCCACTTGATTCGATTGATAATACTACCATTATATATCGTTGTTATTTACATGACTTCAGTATGAAGTACTTTACCCCTTCATATTTTAAACTTGGTTTTAATATGATGATAGCTGTGAGTAAAATGAATGTAAAAAATTGTCTCTAGTGCGGGTGTAGATATATTTTGTTTATGCTGTGCGGTGGGGGCTCCAAGGAACCTAGCTTCCTTTAAACATTGCAATTGTCCTTGTTTACGAGTTCACCAAAATACCACGCCAGGTCTCCTTACCAGCTATCAATTATTCTTCACAGTGGCAGGCATGAAACTAGTTTGACAATATTGTGACTACTTCACTCCTCGCTCCATTGCCTTACGACCGTTTTGTGGATAAGGATACAACTCATTTTATGATTTGTATACATGTCTACACGAGTACTCTTTTGGATTCAAACAATTTGGCAATTGAAATCGTACTACTTTAATCTGAGTGTGAAGATTTTTTTGGTTAAAGATCATTCTCTCTCTTTTGATATGACATTTTATATCATACATTCTATAACGCATTTTAAAACTTATCAGTGCTACTCTTTCGTCAAAATTACATGATATGATATTCTAAAATTTAATATATGAGCTGTTGATTGGAATTGTCCTTGTCTATCTATTCACGGTTCCACGCCTTGGTGCTCCCACATTAGTTGTCTTTGAAAGAGAAGCAAACAAAAATGAGTCGTTTTTTATTTTATGATATGAAAAAGTACATGTATACCTAAGCTATTTTATTATTATAAATCTCTCTGGTATTATGTTACTTAAAAATCTGCCACTCTGATTTCCAATATTTCTTTTCCGCTTAGGAATCTTGGCATTGCACAAATTAATGCTGCTAGGCCTTCTATGTTGGTAATTTTTTGACATGTTACTAAAGAGGCGTGGTATTCACATCAAAAATGTAACTTTATCGCTTACACTTTTCTATGCTACTACGAACAAGAAAAATAACCATTGCATAGTTTCAAGTTGACACTATAAAAATCTTAAAATTATTTTTCATCTAAAATAAAACTAGTACAGTTTTTATTCTTCCAAATGACATGTTGACAGTCCAAATATTTCTAGGTTTTCGTATCATCCATCCTCGAGACAGAAAAACAACAAATAGCTTTCTTTGTCAGGTTGTATGTATTTCAAGAAAGTAATATTAGTAGACAAGAGGAGCATAGCATTATCATCACGACACATAAGAATGAGTCATGTTTCAGGGGTGGGTGACAATGTTACCAAAGGATAAGGATACGTAAATACATGCAACAAACATATATAAATGTTGATTTCGGGTTTGAGAAATAAATTTAAAAGAGGCGATCACTACAACTGTCCTTTTAGTATTTTTCGTGTTCAAATTTGTGCTACAGACTACAGACAGGCAAACATCCAAAATCAGATTATTCCACACGCATAAAATGATTTTTTACCCAATAGTTTTCGATCTGCTGAAATAAACATAACGAAACGGACATTCCAAGTTTGTGAAATGCATAAAAAATTCAGAATTGTATATATGTATTGTATTTGGTTCTGCTGATACTGTAAAAAAAGTTATGTGGTAGATGGTGAACGATCGAGTTGATCATTTCATGAATCATAAAATGACAGTTTTGAGTTTGCCCTCTTTATGACATACTTAATGAATGTTTACATCAATATATAAACTTTAGATGATTTAAAAATATCGTTACTTTGAAAGTATGAAATCCTGAAATGTGGAGGAGAGAAACTTGTCACATTTTTTAAATAAAATTTGTTGGTAAATTTCCCAAATTCCTGTGTGAAAGTTGAATGATCGGTATGGCCGAATTGTGCATATCAAATATTCACACTGAAAATGTGTGTGTGACACATCGGAAATAGGAATCACTGAAAAACATTCCTAAATAAAATTGATGATGAGATGATGAGATGATACCCTAAAAATCGTATCTAAATAAGATATTTGTACCAAAACATTTGAAACTGCTGTCAGTCATGATATTAAATATTAACCAGCACATACCTAGCTGTCAGGACGTCATATTTTGGCTACGTACTGCTTCATTTAATTTAAGCAATTCAGCTGTTGAAATGACGATGACGCATCGTATAACCAGATGGGAAACATGAGTAATCGCGAAGGTATCTATGTATGAAAATTCTCACGGGTGACGGACACGGGCTGAAAATGACTAAGGTCTATCATAATATGTGCTTAAAAGCTATAATCTTACATGCTTACTTCTTAAATAGATATATCTAAAATGTAATCAATATAGCTGTATAAATAGTACATTTAATTTATCACGTTTCTCAGAACAATCACGCATGTATCCTTATCATATAAAAATTGCATTTTTAACCTTTCCCCAGCCATTCTCCATGAATAACAACTAGAATTTTCTAGACACATTAAGAAATTCTAAATTTCGGAAAAGTTGATTTTTATAATCTTTAAACATGAGACAATAATATCTATTATAGCTTGTCTACCCCAAATCAGTAATGCTTGGCATAAAAATGAGTTTCGGGTTTCCTATCGACTTTTATATAAGTTCATCAATCAATGCTGGTTTCCAAGTTCCTGTGTGTGACAGAACTAGGGACAGAAAATACTATAAACTTTATTACTATGAGGCTATAATAAGTCTGTGCCCTATAACGTATATTTTTACAACAAATGAGCTGTTAAAAACTGCGCATTCCACTTTGATGACGATAGTACTCTGCGTCCACAGTTCAAACTCGTGGTGGTCTGATTTTTTTCTCCAATGTCGGATTTTCACTATCATTGATATTGTTCTACTTTCTGAGTTACAATAACAAAAGCTATTCCATCATTTTGGAAGATTTGGTCTTACACATTCAATAATAGTAATATGCATAGAAAAAGGAGAGTTTAATTGAGCTACTTTCATTCAGATGCTTTAGGTACATTCTTTCTCTTGGCTTTTGCGTTTCTCCGAGTTTCATTCATTTTTTCATTCAGTTCTTTATGCTCCTAATTTCTACAAGGTGGGCTCGATGAACGACGACTTCACGAATCTTCCTTAATTTTTATGAAACAGCAAGAGCCAAAAATAGTACATTTGAAATAAAAATTAACAGCAATTTAGAATCTGTATGTACGATGTAATATGTAATACATGTACACTTTTAGTGTTGGCTGGCACTTATTGGCTTAATTTAAGGATATGTATATAAATACACTTTACCCTATTGTCTTACAATTTAATCGTAGAGTTTTATTCAGTCTCTTCAATCGAAATATATGTACCTATTGCTTCAATTAGTTATACGCTCTGTGATCCAAAAAGGCTAACGAACTTTGCCTGTTCTCCTCATCCTTCGGTTTTTGAAATAGAAAAACACATAGTGTGAGGTAATATTGGATTCGCTCGTGCGTGTGTATCCGTATTTATTTCAATGTGTCACACAAAAATAGAAACAAACCAAATAAAGTAATTTCATTGCCCACAATGTGTCTTTTATGGGATACTAGACTAATTTAAAACTTCTGAAATCATTCCAAAAGAACGTGAAACGTTCGAAAAAGCAGTACGTTTCATAATGTCAGCTTTTATAAAATGGTCATGTCATTCATGTCATGAGTCATGACTCATCCGGTATAAATTTGTAGCTTGAGAAGTCAAGTATTTTACATGTAATTTTTATTTGTTTTATTGACAGATCGAATCGGTTAAAATCAACATTGAGGATTCTCCGTTCGCAAACCTGGGTCAGTATTTTGACAGAGCTGCCGACAAAATAGAAGAAGTGAGAAGATACGGAGGAAATGTTCTAGTGCATTGCGTCGCCGGTGTCTCTCGTTCTGCATCTCTGTGTATAGCATACCTCATGAAGTACAAGCGGATGTCTCTTCGCAAGGCGTACCAACATGTTAAGGTAAGTTTCCGGACCAGATCTAGGCCCTGTTTTATGTTTCCATTTTTTATTACGCTGCGTACAAATTCTTAGTTTTACGTTTTCTAGTAGACATAACATTTTCTCATAAGTTTTTCTTCTTGACAATTTCATGGTTTCACTGACCTGTGAACTGAATTCTTGTTGAGGAAATCGACAACATTTATATTTGGCTTTAGTTTAGAGTAATTTAAATTTATAAAACATACATTCTAGCTATAAAGATAAAATTCATGTGTGGATGATCTTGAACTATGTTCAAATGCTCATAAATGTTCAAACTTTAAGCGATAAACTAATTAGGTACTTTATAAGATGGAATAATAACATACAAAAAATACCAAGATAAGCCATACATGTAGACTTGATAGAGACATTAAAAGCCATTTCCTTGATTTTATCTTTTATTTTCGTGGTGGTGAAACACGATAAATTACCAAAACTCTTGATACTAAACTTTTCTCACTTTTAATCCCTGCTCTGTGCGAGTCTCTTCCATTTGTCATTTAAACGAATGACATTACTGTGCGTGAATAAAGATTCTGAAAACTATGAGTAGGTCTTTAAAAAAAATTGGCACCTGGTCCATAGATATAGGTCTTGGTTTGGAGAGGAAAACTTGAGAGATGCTATGTTAACTAGTGAAAATTCATCTGCATTCCAAAATTTAACTAGACCAAAAACAAATACACTATAATGTGCCAAGGGCGAAAAGATTCTTAGGTCTTTCTACAACTGCACTAAGAATATTTTTATATAAATAAAATAACAAATACCTATACATATTATAAAATTAAGTTTATCAACAGTTGGAGGTTGCAATGTCGAGAATTAACTTTTTTTTAAATGATAACAAATATACCAGCAAAAGTGTATGTGATTTTATATATAATTTCAGACTATAATGAGTTTGAGTGCATAACATTTAGGTACAGTTGCAGTCATTGACCACAATAATGTGCCTACACCAAACTATATGTCGTGGTTATTACTAGACCCCGATGCCCGGCAGTGAAACTAGAAATTTTGGTTTTGGAATGTTATGTTAGGTTATAGCTGTGTGGTGAAAGATTTTGATGCATATATACAAGTTTGCCAGCATGCGAACTGCAGAAGAAAAAAACATTCTGGTTGGTTCTCACTGGTAATTTGCTTTGTTTATTTAAAAGAAAATTGTGCACCTATAAAACTGATTGAGTTGGTTGGATGAGAAAGTTTTAAGTTGACTGGTCTGGCAACACAATTACTGGTTATATCTAGCTTGTTTATAAATTAACTTTAGCTGTTTTACCGTAGCGTTTTGCATTTTTGGAATGGAGTTTAGTTTTTTTCCCATTTATGCATTCTTGCACAGAATTATGCAGAGGTTGAAAGAGCTATGTATTTTGTATGCATTTATAATGTACACTGACTGACAGAAAATAGCTGACTGTAAGTTTGGGTATGTAAAATTGGAGTAAAAAACGCCTAAAATATTTACCTGGAGAACTGGTAAATTATTCGGAGTAAACTATGTATATAGGCAGTGGGTGAAAACATATTAGGCTTTTAGTTATTTATGCCTTTTAAGCATGTATATCATCTCATGAAGCTATTTATATTTTAGTACTAACGTAAATAAAAAACAAATTGTATAGAAGACATTTATGATAATGATGCCACTAATGCCAGCACTAATATTTCGATTTGAAGCAAAAGCTTCAAACTATACATATATGCGGTGTACTGCGCCATTTTTTCAAACACCAGAGACCACGCTATATTTACATATATTACTTTTATAGAAAACCACCGTCAAGTCAAAGAACTTGTAACTTTGATCCTTTTTTAGTGAGGAATTCCAAATAGTTTCTTCATATTTCACTCCGAAACTGTGCAGTCGCAGACTAAAGCTTTCCTAAACTTTCTTCTCGGTAAAATTATTACTCTGTTGGGACCAGAAGAAAAATACCTAACACATTTTTGTAATACATTCTTCACAACAACTCGTTTTTTTGCTTCGTTGCTTGCATATAAATAAACTTGTACAGAATTTTTCTCACCAGTATTTTCTCACGTTGTCGTACTCAATTTTCTTCAGACTTCAATATAATCATAATCTCATACAGCTAAGCTCAGATATTTGTATGAACTGCACGAGTAAGCAATTTAGCACAATAACGTTACCGAAAAACACCAGTTAAAATCGTCGAATAAATGACAGAAAATCCAATGCATTTGAGTGCCCTGATTTATGCTTATGTACTGCTTTATTTTTCTAATGACAGAACCTGGTAACTATTTTTACCTGGATAATATATCGAAATAGCTAATTCCATTACATTAGACTTTCAGGTGTATGCAGAAATCTAAATTATAGGAAAATTACAGAGTCCATTGATTCAATGCGTAGTAAAGTTGGGAAAACTTTACACATTCAATATTTCATTGTCCATGATCCCATCAAGATAAAAAGTTGGGAATTAACGGTTAGACAGCTGGAAATGGACATGAAATGACAGCTTGTTCTCTTGTATGCTTGATTCAATGAAGAGTGAAAGTAGTGATTTCATTCGTTTCTCTAGAAAAGTAATACGCAGTTTGGTTGGATGTAGTAATAATTTGTCAGAAAGTGGAAGTTAACATATGAATCAATTAAGAAGTAATCTAATTTAGTGTACGGTACGGAATAAATTGCATTAGTGAATGTACACGAACGCTACTGAAAACGTTGCTAAAAAGTTTTGGTGAAAGTTCATACTTAGGAGTGAAAGCAATATACCTACGGGAAACAACAGTTGTTTCAAATTACACCAAGAACGACACTACCACTACCACTGATAGTGCCGCATTGACGTAGTTTTATGGCCAAAATTACCTGCTCAGTTTACGTTTGATATGCTCATCCTCTTAAAAGCTTTGAGGTTTTCTTGTTCTTTCGAGAATTTATGTGTGCAACTGTTTCTCTTCTAGTTGGTTTGGAAAGGTTTTGAATATTATGTTGCTTCATATATATATTTATGTTCGTTGGGTAGTTTCTCGTATTTGTGAATACGATTTCTATTTTTAACCGAAAATCATTTAAAGGACTTCTAGAGGTAAAAATGTCGTGACCGACCAAATGCGCTTTTATCTTTATTTTTTAAGAATATTTTTGTTACGTTTAGTGAGAGTAAATTGAGGTATTTGTGTGTCATGGAACATTTAGAACATTCTCTGTATGCGACGTTTTTAGAATGACTTGACTTGTTTTTCTCGCCGAAAATAGTTATACTATCAGTCAAAGCCAATATTGAAATTCCGAGATGCAAGATAACATTTGTTTTATGTAGTGACTTAATTGCATAGTACAGTTAACAGAAAAATAAATACTTTCCGTTGGGAAACTACATATAAACACATAAACAAGGCATATACGATAAATGTATTTATCTATATATACCTGAGTCCTCTAAGTTTACTACGTATCGAATTCTAATCTTTGTTGTATACATAAGTGCATTGAATTTATTAACTTAAGCCGAAAAAATACATTCGAAATCAAAGCAATCAACTGACATATTTATGTAGTCTCAAGTCTTAACTAAGCCCCAAGATTGAGTATTTAATGCGAGTAACTGTGAAGGTACTATTTCACTTTGAATCCCCTTCTTCAAATGTACTTGACTGTTAGACAGAAGTATTTTATTACTACTGTACTCGGAAAACCCTTCCATTTATTAAAAAGAGCATTTTTTGTTATATGTATCTGTCACGGCTCTTGATTTTTAGAGGTTATTGTCAAGGACCTGTGAAAGTTTACGCTTTTAGCAACAAACCATCAGACTACGACGTTCCAATGAAAGAGCGACTAGACACGTAAAACTTTTTAACGGATAAAAGGTGATAGGCACAGGCAGGCGAGCTTATCGTTAGTTATATACTTTGATCACCTTAGTCAAACTCATTTCCTGACGAGTGACGAGTTTTAAGGAAGTACTAATAGATTAACGAGAACTTGCAGTCCATAGATTTTTGTTAAAAGATTGCTCTTATTGTAAGATTTTCGAACAAATATTATCCTGTTACTCATGCCAAAACAGAAGTTCAGGGTTAAAACTGTCTAATATTGGAATATCTATGCTTACTATTACACTAGTGCATTCTGTCAAGTATTTTTTTTTTAAACCATTAGAATCAGAGTAAATCGTTTCCACTGGGCTGCTACAACAAATATAGACAATGGAGCATAAAGCATGAACATAAGACGAGGCATTTCTACAAATTAAATAGTTTCGCTGGTTGTTTCTTTCAAGTTCAAGACGAGATTGAGATGAGGAAGGCAGTTATGTTATAAGGCTGTCATAAGATGTCAATTCATGAACGTGCAACTTGGCACATCTCAAATAAGCAACTTTCACAAATACATTAAGTTAATGAATGGCAGTAGTTCTGTCATGCCATCAGACCATTACGGTTACAAATTTCGAGAGTAAAAATCTATAATTGTCCTCAAGGGATATTTTCATTAGAAGAATGTGTAGAGGAAAAGTACAAATGACAGCACCAGAAATTGTTTCGTTGCCTGTTGTGAAATTCGTACTTGTGCATTTTCTTTAGTTCAATGTTTTTGGAGGCAGGCACAATAAGTTATTTTTGAGGAAGGTTTGGTTGGACAGGTTTTGAAAAATGTTACCTTGCAATTTGCAAATTATCTCATTCACGCTATTGCATAAAAATAGA
>JAQFXM010005174.1:0-15482 GCA_034693345.1 Entomobrya multifasciata | reverse complement strand
ACAGCAAATATTAGCTTAAAAACAAAAAAAGAAAGAAAGCTTTGTGCAAAATTAGTTCGCTCCCTTTCTCCAATCAAAGTTATGATTGGAACGGTCAATTATATTGACAGACTAACTCCCATTACATTGTTTGACTTTTTCTTGGGAATTCTAGTTAACTTACTGCTGCTAAATCAACAAAGTACAGATAACTAGTTTTAGCATATTTTGTATAAAATATAATGAATAAACGTGTGCATTATAATTGTTTAAGCTTAAATGATACAATATACCTGCAATCATCGTCAGCTTAAACGCTAATTTGTTTTTAAAACATACTTAGGGATAATGTAAAAATTGATGATTTACAATTCTAAGTTTACTTAATTTAGTGTTGATGTCCTATATTGCCGTAATGGACTTTAATTATGTACCCTCTAAGACACTATAGGCTTGTAAATTAAATATGTAAAAGGTAGGACCACCATTTCTACCAATGAAACCAACAAAAAATATCATTAATTTAAATTTTTGAGAACCACTTTACGTATAGTCATATGTCGTCTTAATGCAAAATATGTTTCAAAGTTTACATAGTGATTTTAAAGACACTAAAATGTTTTGTTAACTTTTTACATAGGATTATTTTCCCACAAAATATCTAAACTTACTCTTATTGTCAAGATTGAAAACACTCATCACTTGTTTATTTCTGAAAATACAGTTTAACTAGCACAGGTTACCTTATATTCGGAAATTTATCTGAAATATTGAAGTCAAACATTTTGCATGATTGATCTTCATGAATAACCGATCGTTTTGTTGTAAATAATTCATAATTGTGAGAAAGAGGAAATGATTTGAGGCACTGAGCCATGTTTTGGGAATAAGATTTTGAGTAATAACTAAAGAATACAAAAAATATACAAACGTCAATTGGATGAAAAAAAGATGAATAATAGTCCAATGTTTGTTGGTATGCTATTTTTTAGAACTAATAGTGCCTTTAGTGAGTGAAAAGAACTCAAACAAACATAAATTGACTTTCAGCTGATGCAGAAAAACAAGATTTTTTGTTAGTGTAAAGTTTCATCAAAAATCCCAGTCAATTGCTTTGTAAATTATTGCACTCTCATATGTAAATTTTAAAAACACTGTTGATAAGCCCATTTCAAGACACCACTTTCTTCAATTTACATATTCTAAGTTCAGGAAAACACGTTAGCTATTGAATCAACATTTGTAAAATATAAAAACTCTTTAGCCTTATTTCATACACTACGTCACAAAAACATATTAGTATTAGTAAACAAGCTTGTTTGCAGTCGTGGTTTGAATGATAATTTATCGATTCTGTCACTATAGCTTTTGCGTTTCATGAAACTAGATCATATAAATGCGGGATTTGAAACCGCATGACCCATATTTTAATCAGAACAAGACGAATAAAATTGCCTATGATTTCTTGAAGAACATTGAGTTTACTACAGGTTTCTTTTTTGCAGTGTTTTACTGCCATTTTTGTTTCACATAAATTCCATTGATTTTTGTCACGGGAAGTTACCTCCAGGTATTCTAATGTTAGGATCGTATAAAATGGAAAGTTTTCAAAGAAATCGATGTACTTTTTATTAATTTTTCTGGTACATGTCCGTTCATGTTTCCATTTGGACTTGGTATTATCCCACCATGCTTTCATTATAGCCCAGCAGTGATTACAGTATTACGTCCGCGGGAAGTTTTGCACAAAATTAGAATTAAGTTTGGAAATTTTTTCAGTGTGGAGGCAGGTGGATTATATGCTTGTGAGAAACTAATTTATATTTTTTGATATAAATGATTCCGTTTTAATTATCTGCGAAATAATAGCTGCCGTTTCCTCGTACGAGCTTTTACAAGAAGTACCAAATATGGTAGAATACAGCAACAAGTTCTCGCATGAGGTTTGGACGCATCCACGAACGTTTAACAAGGAACTCGGTAGGAGTCAAATCGATTTATTAATATTTTTACAAATGGTTCATATTCTACTAAATAAATTTGCAATTACTGAGTGCTTCTTTACAAAAGTTTTAGAGCAATGATCTTTGTTGGCGACCCTGAGATATGGGTCGAAATGCGAAAATTTACGCAAAACCCCTTCGTGAATTCGGATTTGGTAGACGACACACTGCAGAGTACTATTGAAGCAGAATCAATTTCACTTGTCGAACAATTTAAAAGAACCATTGAATCCAGTGAAGGAATTATTCAAATTCGAACAACTTTCATGCTATCCGTGTTAAACGTACCTTGGTGTATGGTCGCGGGAAGAAAATATGATCATGACGATCCAAAGTTAACAAAATTAATGGAAAGTAAATTCGACATGATAAAATCTGACACGTATGCAAATTCGTATCAGTTTGCATTCAAATGGATCGAAAATGTTTTCCCCAATATTTTTAACGAAAACTTGCGGTTGAACGTTTTCAACGAATGTCATGACTTTATCCAGGTAAATTTTATTATATTTTTTGATCAATTGTTATTCAAATATGAAATTAGCATGCTAAAGCTTTTTTGTGGCTAGTCATTAGTGGAAGAGTGGTTAGAGAATATTTTTCACACGACAAGTCCGGAAATTTTTATTGATGTGTTTCTAAACAAAATCGGCGAACTAAGTTAAATGAAAAATCGGTTTACACGGGTGATTAATTTTGACACTCTAAACCATTTTTGTGACCTAAAAACATTATTCAATCACATCTTTTAATTTAAATATAACAGATGAGCAGCTAACAGCATTATTGGAGGATTTATTACAAGTTGGTAGCTCAACAGTAAATGGAACTCTTAATTATGGAGTGCTTTATTTTCTACTGAACCCTGATGTCCAGCAAAATGTCAACAAGAAATTTATAACAATGTTCTCAGGCATTTAATTTCAACCATGTGCTTAACTAACATGCCATATTTTCAAGCCTTTATTTTGGAAACACATAGCATCGCCTTGCAAATGTTCTTCCGAATCCAATTCCAAGTACAGCACCTAATGATTGGAATATTAGAGGATACAAAATTCCAAAAGGTTCTTTAATTTTGTCGAATCATTACTCTGCTCACATGGACGAGAAATACTGGCAAGACCCACAAACACTCAGGCCAGAACATTTTATAAACTCAAATGGAGAATTTGTTCGGGATAAACGTGTGGTTCGGTATGGCTTTGGTAAGAAACTTTAACTTGAGAGAAAAACTCTATTGAAAATGTACTCGTTAAAAAGTTTCATGGTTTTTTACTTATATGATTTTGTGTTTGACGGAAGCGAATTTGCACTGGAATATCACTCGCTGATCCCTAAGTATCAATTTTTCTTTCGAGTTTACTCCAAACGTTTACCTTTTCTGTGGTCCCCGAAACAATGCCACCTTCGACAGAGTCGGATGTTGGACTTGCCTTCTAGGACCGTTTGCCTCGAAGGTGTCCATTCGTATTTAAAATGCATTGTTCATAACGCACGCAGTTATGTTTTTTCAAGAAAATCGGTTTATTTTCTTCTGATTTGCATTTTATGATATTATTTACAATTGTTCAACATGAAGTCAAATTGTGGGAAAAATTACAATTTTGGGTAGGTTTATCAAAATATTTTTAGTTAAACCGTGTATAAACAAAGTGTTCTTATCATTTAAAGGTTTAATCAGGCTTTTGATTTAACTTTACATACACATAATACACTGTAATGAAATAGTTATGAATTGAGTTCCATCAAAATACAACTTTAAAAACTAGCATAAATCAAGGCAATTGAAATGATTTTTAGAAGTTTTAAATTACCATGCAATTTCTACAATTTTGAGACGGCAAAATCATTCCAGCTTGTATTAAATTCATTTTGTTGGATTGGGGTTACATTCAAATCGAACTAAAAACGTGTACAAGAATAATTGTGCATACCTTTGAGTTGGTATTTATGAAAGAGATGATGATGAAAATGTAAGTCGACACAAAAACACGCTGACATAATGCCCTCAACATAAACGAGGATGTGTTTTATGGATTAACTATATTAAATATGTATGGGAACATTGGTATACAGTGTAATGGCCACAATGAAAACGCTGTCATTAGTCGTGAGATATTGTGCACAAAATAATGATGATGAATATTTTAGTCTTTTAGTGCACTAATATGAGAAACACTGAGAAATTCGAGCAAACAGCAGAAGTAATTTCATAATAGGAGAATTGGACATCCTATTATTTATTCATAGCCATAATAAAAGTGAATTTTAATATAAGAATAAAGTAACAACGGGTTTTCTCCACTGAACTACTGTACTAAAATTGAGTGTTAAGTTTTCGCTGAAAATGTAATTAAATAAAGTGAATAATGCGAACTTATTGCCATTATAAACATTTGTATATTTATACACAATTTACGTCCAGTTTGCCTAGGAGAAAAATCTAAAATGAATAATTTTTCACTGAGAAAGAAAATTATCCCAAAAATCCGGTTACGGTCTGCGAAGATGTAACGATCTCACGATATCCAGTCCGATAAAGAACTTGAAGCTTTGTTGTCTGCATAGATTTTAAATCTGAATTCCCAAAATATGATGATAATACTAAGTTCATCTATATTCCACTTAATCGTACAGATGATTAAAAAATCCACCATTTTGTTTTTGACCATTCTTCAGGACAGTCATATATTAATATTTTAATCTTTTTGTTACAGTCTGTGCCATCATAACGTCGAGACGCGCCAATTCGGGTGTATGCTTGTGTGGTTGGTTGTTGTTTACATTGTGTGAATAGCGATTTTCCGCTTGACGGAGCAATAACAATAGAAGGAAGACGTAAAGATATAAGAAATCAAGAGTATAATCCTTCAGACAACAAATTTGAAATGGGACCAATAGCTATTCTGGCTATAATTTTATTTCTACTTTGTATTTATCATGTACATTCAATACAATTTAGGACAAGAAAATTGCCTCCGGGTATAACATTTTTATTTATTATTATTAATTTGGTAATATTTACTAGTTAATTTGTAACATTTTGAATTGGAATTTTTACCTTTATAGGTCCAGTTATGTTTCCATTCGGTCTTGGAATAATTCCAGCAGCTATATATTATTATTCATCAATTCTTGTAAATCATCGTCCGTGGGAAGGTTTGCACAAAATGAAAAAACATTTTGGGGACTATTTCATGGCAGAAGTTGCTGGATATTTATGTCGTAAATACACAAAACCGTTAGTCTAATCAAATAGTTTGACATGTTTCTACAAATTCGAATTCAAATAGTAGAATATTTCATTAGTTGTTATGTCATCATACGAACTTTTCACTGAAATAGCAAATTTGGATGAATACAGTCATAAATTTTCCCATAAATTATGGACGTATCCAAGAACATTTAACAACGTACTTGATAAGATTTTTATAATTAGAAATCAAGATGTTAGTATACCTTGCTTTATCATATAAAAATTAACAATGTATTTTGAAGTACTGCTCGCTGTTGGTAATCCTGAAATATGGGTTGAAATGAGAAAATTTACTCAACGAACATTCCGTGATTTTGGCTTTGGGAAACGTCACACAATGCAAAGTGCCATAGAAGCTGAAACTACGGAAATAATAAACGATTTCAAAAAAGTTATTCTCGAAAACAACGGAATCGTCCAAATCCGAACAAACTTTGCTTTGTCTGTTTTAAACGTACTTTGGTGTATGGTCGCTGGGCAAAGATATGATCATGATGATCCAATATTATTAGAATTATTGGAGAAAATTATAAGCTATACTAAATCGACCACATTTACAGATCCATTTCATGTAGCGTTTAGATGATGAAACCATGAAGAAGCTAGTAGCACCACAACAAATGGTACTTTAAACTATGGCTTATTATTTCTTACATTTAACTCGGAAATTCAGAAAAGGTGTCAGAACGAAATCGATGCCATTGTACCAAAAAATTTAGCTCCTACAATGGAAGATATTGAGAAGTCAGCAGCAATTGTGTTTTAAGATAATTTATCCTAAGTTTTTATGAGTTAAAGTTTTTACTATTTTTTAATTATAAAATTTGTCTTCATATAAAAACTAGAATGCCATATTTGCAAGCATTTATATTGGAAACACATCGACTTGGTAATGTGGTTCCGAATCCAATACCCCGTACAGTACCAAAGGACTGGAATTTTAAGGGATACCGGATTCTTAAAGGAACTATAATTATTTTAAATCATTACTCTGTACACATGGACGAGAAATATTGGCAAGACCCACAAATATTTAGAACAGAACGATTTATAAATCAGAATGGCGAATTTGTTATGGATAATTGTGTCTTTCATTACGGCTTTGGTAAGGAAAAAGATTTGGTGCAATACTTTGTTATATTACTCTTTCAATGATTTTTGCTCAATATTTAAGGAAAACGACGATGCATTGGGATTACATTGGCTGATTCTGTTATTTCAATCTTTCTCGCAACTTTAATACAACATTTGGAATTTGACGTAGTTCCAGGTGCGAAACCACCTACATGCGACCCTGAAATTGGATTTGTACTGTCTCCTCGTCCATTTTCAGTAAACATATCAGTTAGAAATTGACTTCAACAATTTATCATTTAAAAACAAAGAACTGATTGAAGAAATAAGTGATAACTTATCCCGGAAATAAACTTTTTCCCAATTGGCTGAACTGTCCAATTAAAATACTAATTGAAATAATTGCTTTGTAATTAAAATCGTTTGGCCTACCAATCGTTTTGTGAATAATACTCTTGAAGAAAATATTAAACATTCTTCAGCATGTTTTCGCCAATATTTGAACAAGTTTAAATCCCGCCAAAACGATTTTGGTCAGTGCATAATTGGTTGTAAAAAAGCTGTCTTGAAATTTTTAAACTGATTACATGATTTCCAATCATAACAAAACACAATACATTTTATTGTACAAAGTATTTTTCTGAATTGTCTATTGCATAAGGTATACATGTTTTAAAAGTATCTATGAAATAAAATGATTTTTGCTCCACATAAAGTCATAATTAAAATTTAGGTCTGAAATGATATTCTAACGTGTACTTCCGGTTTTGAGAATAACAGCCAAAGTATGTTTTAGATTATGGTAACTCCTTGCTTTTAAAAGTGAGTTTCAGTATTGGGATCAAGGTTTTGAATTTTACCCATGTTTCGAAATAACTTTGGTAAAATATTGTTTCACAAAATAACATCAACTTTATTTAAAATCCGCTAAAATAGTGCATGAGATTGTTAAAGTTGACGGTTTATATTGAATGTGAATATTTAAGAAAAAATATTTCAGCAGGTAAATTTTATTGGATCACTCTGGACATCTATCAAATATAACTCAAAAATTTTTTTGGACCTGTCAAATAGCTATATTTCAAGGTGGATTCTGGATGTTAGAAGAAAGTCGACAAGAACCTTCATCTGTATCTTGTCACTCTAAAAGCGGTTTCTCGAATTTTCTCTGTAAAATCGTTATATCAATTTTCAAGAAGTTTTGGTAAGCCACGCAATGAATTTAGTTGGTTTGATATTGCTTCCATGTCACTGTTTTCATTACATATTTTGCTCTATTTCTAGAAGTCAACTTTCTTTCAATGTCTTATTGGGAAGCACACGGTATGTGAAAACAATTGGTTAGATGTGTATCCATTAAAACTTTAAAAACATTTTTGTTGTTATGTCCAAGTTTAAAAGTAATTTTCCGGTGATTGTGGATACATTTATGGGCCCGATTAACGAGAAGAGTTTTCTTTTGAACAAACTGCTTACCTCTTGCTGATTTATAATTGAAATAATACGGAAGATACATTACTGGCATTCTCCACGTCATACAATGAATGGAAACTATCAAATAGCCTAAAGCATGGTATAATAAACAAGTTTGTTTGATAAAATATTTTAATGGGTTGATGTTGTTGGAAGTATTCCGAATGGAATTGTGATAGATAGTTTGCTTGTGTTCCTAAACGTTCATAAACAATATGCTTAATTTTTAATACATAAACCTCGCGTTATGTTCTATGATAAAAAAGTAATCAAATCGGTTAAACATGTTTACAATTTTTGTTCTAGTTTTGGTTTTTTGAAATGTTGTTTAATTCGATAATCCTTCATTTCAACCAAAGATAATATGTTAGGGCTATATTTTTCAGAATTGTTTTATTTATAGTTATTTCTACCATGTTAAGAGCACGAACCCAATAAAAAAAGCACAAAAGCAAGGTAACTTGTGAAATATCTTGTGCAACTTAAATATTTATGTTGCTACTTCTCAAACGTTTCAGAATGTATTTCTGGTGGTCCTTGTTTAGCTCATGCTATATCAGAATTCATTTAGCCTATCAAACCTACTAGAGAGAATATGCCTATAAAATTGTGGGTATTATATTGGTAGGCCGTCATATTTTCAAAATAAAAATTGGCAACTAAAAAATTGTCAACTATTTGACATTATTGACCTTTAACTTCTGGAAAAACCCACATTGTCAAATGTAAAGTCGACATTGTCAACTTTCAAAAATTTAACCACTTAGCTACTTATTTGTATTGTTCTGTCTTTTGTATTGCATCTTTAGCATATAGAACACATAGAAAATTGGCTTCCAGCTTTCGGCGAATCTGGAAGAATTCTACTTTACGAGATTTCATGAGTATTTGAGTATTGTTTCAACTAGGCAAATACAACATGGCTTCTACAATTGTTGAATACCAGAATTCTTATGGCTCCAAAATAACTTTTTTAATTCGCCACGTAGACGATCATATCAAATTAGAAAAAGTGGTATAAAATATTATTGTTCCAATAAAGATGTGTATTCATATTTTCAATCATATTTTTGAGGACGGGAAAATGAGTAGAGTAGAATTTAATTGGAACACATTCATACTCGACACTCACAGTCGAAGTTCCAATTTGAGGATCTCTGAGCCAACTTTGGAGAGCATGAAGCTTTCTGACTTTTTAAAGTCAGGGTAATGCAACTGGTGACAATTTGAAGGTTAAGTTTATGCACTTACAAATAGATTTATCTCTAGTAGGAATGTGCACATTAAAAAGTTGTACTTAATTTTATTTTTTTGTTTCATTAAATGAAAATGTAAAAAAAGAAATCTGGTCAAGATTTGCATTTGCGTAAAAGCATAATACCGCAACGTCAACACTGTGATTCAAAATCTGTGTCAAACTCATAAAAAGCGTACTACAATATTTGTTAAGTTCGACAGGTGAATGCGAGGTTTTACTCAACTGAAACTTCAAATGTCTGAAAAAACATATGTACTGACACTACTTTTTGGATTGAACGTTTACAAAAGTGAACATCTTTTTAAAAAATCTTCATTCATCCGTCAGAGTTTTTTCATTTTTAGAAGTTGACAATGTCGACCATGAATTTGACAATCTCGACCTACGTTATTTGACAATATCGACCAGAAAGTTGACAATGTTGAAGTAGGCGATATGACGTAGAATCATTATATTGACTTTGCTTATGACGCTGTTTTTGTAAATAAAACCATTTAAATAAGACCAATTAATCTGATTACCAGAAAAGTTTATGACATTGAGCAACCTTTAGTTTAAACCATCTATCTTCACATCCAGTTAAAAAAGTTCGACTGTTTTGATAAGCTTTTCCTTTTCGCCTTCTTTCATTTTTCGTAAAAGCCATATTGTCAACTTCATGGAAAATATTTTCAAGTTCTAACGATGTAATTGCCCCTACAACGTCATCACATTTTTGATGACTTTGCATTGTATATTTATCGGAACGGAAATATCATTTTGTATTGCAGAAAGATTAATTGATATCACATTCAGGATTATGTTTGAGTAGATTAAACTAGACTAGTTTAGGTTTGCTTAGGCAATGATGAAAGTGTACTACTCGTTAAGACAAAACAAATTCATAAAATGATGCAAATATCAGTTTAATTTCGGTTTGGTCCGGTGCTCACCGTTTAAAAATAAACAGATTGGTTATCAAAAATACAAAGTTACAGACAAATCAAATCAAGCTTTTGCAAATGTAAATATCTCAAAACCAAAGGATGATTTGATATAAAAGGTTTGCTGGTAGTATAATTACGATTTGTAAACAATAGTTTTTTCATAATTTATCACATATTAATTTCTATTCCGTCAAAATTTAGGTGCAGACATGAACGCAAATTTAACTTGAAGGATTGTAATATGAAATTGAAAACTATCCAATTTATTTTAGCTTATTCAAAACTAAAATTTTACAATGTGACTTTAGATAATCTGACACAAAATATTTCAATTGTTATTGCTTAAGTCGGTTTAAGTTATCATTATGAAACACCATCAACTTAATTTTGTATTGTTTTGCAAAACATTTGATGAACCATTACAAAGTTCAACGCACAAATAACAAGCTTGAATGTGAAGTAATAAATTAATTCTGATCTCTTTTGTATACACGCAGCCCGAACCTTTTTCATAGCCTTAATAACAACATGCCAAAATCTATTAATTCCGATAAAGACAACATTTGTAAAAACCCATAAAATATCATCTAAACTTTTGTATGATATGATATTTGAAATGAACTTGTAAGCATTCTAGATCAACGCACTGACATGGCCAAATCAGATATCATTATTATTTGCTACACGACTTAATTTTGGTTTAATTTTGATAAAATGTTTCAATAATATTCTACCTTAGATAGTTTTCTTACTTTGTGTTACGATAAATTTTAACATAAGACGAATTTCTATCTGTATATTGATGATATTGTTTTTTAGTTTAGTTGACTAAAAGCATCCGTAGAATCAGCTCACTGTTTCAGGGCCCATAATACAAATGGTTGCGTATGTTTCAGAAGTTCTATAAAAAGGACATAATAAGCTAAAGCCAATTAACAGTCGCAACAACCGAAGTCAGAAAATATAATGTTACACTGCAGAAAAATACTCTTGAAAGTTTAGCTGTGGGTTCTGGTCGGCAATTGCCGAAATGAACTGTTTTATTGTAAAATAATTGTAGAAACTTGAATTTGCCTGAATATTTTGATAAAAAAAAATTAATCAAGTTTAAAGTGTTAGCACATTCAATGGTTCTTGAATATTTAGAATTCATGTCTATAAGTATCATGATTCAATTTCGCGTTTTATGAAACAAATTATTTTTGGGTGAAATTGTAGCTACCCAAACTTGAACGTATTTTGCCAAGGAAGACTTTCGAAAAATATCTAACGAATTGACAGTTGATTAGTTAGTTAACTTTTGTCTTATCCAGTTGTAACAGTATAACAAAAGTCAAAATGGTACTACTTCGGGGTAACTTGTTAAACTATTTCTTAGTTGCACTAAGAGTATGTGATACGTTTGGAAATCTTCCAATATATTGGAATAAAAGGAACCAGAAATTTATGATTAAGTCGCGCTCAGTGCTTAAATTCAACTTATTTTTATTCATAATGGGAATTTGTTCCATTTTTTCCGTTACTCTACAAATTGTAGTATATTGGAAAACAACAGATATTAATATTTTATTGTACAGTCTAATTGCTGTGTTGGGTAACCTCATTGGTTTCCTTTGCACCTTCAGTGCATATAAATGGTCAAGTCTTTTATGTGGCTTGCTTAATAACATGATGTCGTTTGAAAGGCGCTGGAAGCTTAAGAATAGAAAATCGGACAATGCAGTAGGTCAATTGATTTGCATGACTAATTTCGGAATGTTCATTTCAGCTGGGTTTTCTTTGGGCGTTTTTATATTTCCTTGTGTACCGAGCTATACTGGGTTCTGGATTCTAGAAGAATGTCAGCTTGAACACACGTCTTCTTCCTTTCATTCAGATGGCAGCATTGGGAATATGTTCTGTAAAGTCTTGATTGCAAGTTTTACCTTTTCCGGAAGTTGCATTTTGGTAAGCAACGTAATATTCCAGGTGTGTCTCATATTTCTGCAAGGATATTGCTTTGCTGAGTATACCAGTGCATACATCCAAAAAATTGAAGATTGTTTTAAAACAAGTGGTAAAATAAAACCGTCATGGGTAATTAAAATATTTCGGGAACTTCAGATAATGGTTACTACTCAACATCGACAACTTAACGCAAACTCGGTATTTGTTGGAATTTTATTTCTTGGACCATTGTCTCAAATTTTTGCTAATTGTATTGCAATAGAATCTATACGTGAAAGATTCAACCTTCCCACACAAATGATGATAATTCTTGGGTGTGTCGTTTTCCTTGCATTCTGTACCCTACTTTTAGCGATCGGGTTTCTTTCAAGGATTTACAGTGAGTCAAAAGATTTGCAAAAGCATTTAAGAAAATGCTTAGATAACAAAGTTTTACAAAAGTTTTGTAGATCTTGTCCTATATTACAAGTGAGTTTTGGTGAAAGCGGAAACTATTTTGAGCCTGTTACATCTTTAAACGTGGAACAGTTTTCTGTTGACCAAACTATAAGTTTGCTACTTGCTGGTTTATAGATAAAAATAATTAAAATTGTCTTTAAACACCGTGCCAACCAAACTTTTTTAAACAAACTGTTAGAGTATTTAATATTATGTTTTTATGTTCGTTGCTTCTGCTAACAATTAAATAGTACAAGTAGCTTGTAGAGTCAATACTTTGAATGTATGCCTTTTAAATTAAGCTAACTAGCCAATGGTATGTAAATTTATCAACAAATGTAAGCGTACTTACCAATTTGAATTAAACGTTCAAAATCGAAAAATATTGTTAAAATATGGAATTAAGTAGCTGCTCCAGGTTCACCGAGCTTATTGAAGATCGCATGGCAAGTCGATGTACGAAAACAAAACCATAGACGTGATTTTGGCATATTAACAAAAAATATTCTAATCTTAATACCATCGATTCTATTCATATTGTATCTTGTACTAAAACAGCTCAGCAAATATGTTTATAAACAAGTTATGGTCTTTAAAATTAAGGGTGGAATGGTTCGTATACGAACTTGCAAGTTTTTGAAAGTTTCAAAAAAAAATAGTCAAATAAATGTGCGTCGTGTAATGCAGGAAATAACAAACGGTCTATATAGCCAGACTTTTGCATGCCACTTGAAACCTGAAAGGAATTTTGCAAGATGTATCAACACTTCTTTAATGTCGTAGTTTTATTTTTCAGCATACATATATTAAAACCAATTTACATTTTGTATGATAAAAATTAAACTATTCATAAGATTCAAATTCCAATAAATATAATATTAAGTTTGTATTTGCAGATGCGTGTACAATTTATTTTTTAAATAAACTGTAATATTATGAGAAAAAGATATTGGGAACACGAGTGTTGTCACAAAAATATTTATTTTAAATATAAAACCCTACGTTTCGATTCATACATGAATCCTCTTCAGGGGCGAAAAATATAAGAATAAGCAAGTTTTTGTCAGTAGAATACAAATTATAATATCATTTATAATATTCTGTAATATTCTCTACTCAGTAGAAGTTTTTTTTACCATATGCTATAACGTTTTGAAAGCCAACAGTTAAGTATGTTTTTTTTGTTACTGTGAACTACTTTATTTCATCCTGATATTATTTTAGGTGTGTTTTCATAATATCTATCCCAAGTACCCACTGTTGTAGCTCCACCAGCTCCATTCAATCGATGAAATGTTACATAAACTCGAAAACCTTTTGGTCGATTACGATTTGGGCCAATGTCATCAAAATTTACTGCAACGTTCCATCTAACGTAACTTTGATTAGTAAACTGTTGGAGATGATTACGGGCAAGATACTCCAAATTATACCACTCTTCTGTCCTCGCACGTTGCCATCCTGGAAGTCGTCGGTTTGCATTAACTGCTGGTGTTTGCGGAACCAAGTTGTACCAAGTTATTGGTCCCGAAAAAGCTGAAGCCACAAGATGGCCCCTTTCATCCTGTTCACACTCTCGTCTTCCATATCGGATTCCACATGCATTTTGTTCTCTCATTCGACCATCCCATGCAGTATTGAAATTATTTCGGTTAGTCGTCAAATGGTCAAAACAAACTTCGGCTTGGATTGCCTTAACAAGACGAACACCATTTCGTACTATGAACTGTACTTTATGCACAGGATTAGGTCCTCGAGGAATTCGAAGTACCATTATACCTGGTTGGCTGTCATCAAATAAAAGATGAATATTTGCCCGTCGGAATTCATCATGGGAGGCTCTAGTTTGCCTTCTAGTCGCATTACTTTGTGTTGACTCTGTTGCGTAAATTATTAACAACGTTAAGATGCAAACCTTAAAGAATCTCATTTTTTTGCTGATATGAATAAGAAATTGAGTAAGCAATATTTTATCTCGTAATACCTGCAATTGATGACAAGCGTACATGCATTAACAATGTGACAGAATAGTACTGAAGTTAGCGACAACTGCTATACGATTATTTTAAACCAACGCCCAAATTATACATAATTGAACTCTTTATCCCGGATGTGAGGTTCTCCTACCGAGCTTTTGCGAAAAGTGGTTTTATATCTTCATAAAATATACAGCATTACTGCTGATATATTATCACAACGAATTATGTGAACACACTTCCCCCTATAATCCCACAAAAGTTTACTAAAATCCCGTTACCATAATTCGGCATAACAAATATTTCAAATTGCTAAATCCCTTCCTCCCAATTATGTAAAAGAAACTTGGTTTCTTATCCAAACTATCATAATAAATTACTTCAGAGAAATCGATATGCTTAACTTTGGTCTAGTCGATTGGTCGATGCAAAGACTCCATAGTTTATGCATTCGACACAAAAGCTAAACTCGAATTTTTCAAAAATGTGAGATGCATGGACATGACCCAATAAGATGAATTTCTTAACTGAAATATATTCCAAAAAATATGCTCCCACGGTGATTTTGAAGGAAATCTTTAAATTTTTTATAAAAACCATTCATGAAATAACTTGTTAGTAGTTTTATCCTGGATATTTTATTAATAGAAGCAAGCCACTTTTGGGTATAGTTGCTGCAACACTTGGATCAAATAAGCAATTAATACTTTGCATTTGTTCAGACTGTATTAGTTTGTATGTTTGAATGTATTTTAACAGCCAGATAAAATCTGTAAAGATTTTCTGCCTCAATGAAAATGTCACAAAATTTGCCTTTTTAGATGTAGTTTTCTTATTTGTAGAAATGGTATTGAGCTATGCCTATGATTATGTCTCATGAATTTTAAGAAAAAATGGTCTAAGAATAAATACGCGGGTTAGTAAATACTTGTTGCGTGTTTTTTTGTGATCAAATTTCTCACATTTAGACATAGATCATTTGATGTGATCAGTTTGATATAGTATATCATTATAAATAAAGCATAGACGAAAACGAAGGAGACAAATCTGAGAGTCAATTTACTAAGAACTAAAAATGTTAGTTAACCATCTCAATTCATATTTAAATACTACAGGATTTGGGCTACAAAATACATGCAAGACGAATTC